>BLKR01004644.1:0-102104 GCA_011170035.1 Teleogryllus occipitalis
AGATAAAACTGTTGGAAAAAAATTTAGAAAACAGTAGCCCTCCAAAGAATAATGAAGCGGTTAGACCCAATAGCAGCAATCATTACTAGTGAAGAGTGGATCATTACTAGGAGAGAGTGGAGTGTTTAATTTACATTAATTTAATATCTATTTTTAAAAAGAGATTTAATGAAACAAAAATCTCTAGCGTTAGTATTTGTTTTCGATAATGTTAATAGGCATTTGTTTGCAATTTTCGAAAATTCAGATCGTTCGCCCAAAATTGAACGTACGCCACCTTTAAACATCTTGTGCTTCGAGGAATGGATTTACAGAAAAATTGGAGCTCTTTTTGAGAAAATTATGTAAATATGATGGGGTTTGGTGTAAAGTATCTTCAAAATTAAAAGATTCGTTTCAAATTCGAAGATTCGTAATATTAGCCTGATCGTTCAAGGAATATCCATTTTGGTGAAAATCGTGTTTACTTTAGGCTCTAGAATTACTCACACGAAGACGGATTCACAAAGAGGTTTTTTGGAAAATCACTTTTTCGGGTTCAAAAACAAGCGTTTTGACAGCCTTGTGTATAGAAAATAAAAGAACAATACCAACAATCCACTTTTTTCGAACTAGCTACTTACAAAACGTGTTTTCTGTGAAAATTTCGACACTTCCTCCTACGGCATTACGTAACTCTTTACACGTGGAGGTAAAAATATTCCAGAGTTACTGGGATTTGAACTCGGATCCCTGTAGTCTGTAGGTCTGGCTCGACCGCACTGAGCTATCACCGGTATTTCTCAAAACGCTGTCCAAGCACACTTATTACGTTAAGAATAGTTACGTGATATTCATTGCACTTAGATTTTTTATTAGAGAAATGTTATACATGTGTCAAAGATATCAAATTCACAAAAATAATGCAACCGCATAAAACCCACGCAACTACATAGCTCATTTTACTAAGAAATATTTTCAACCAGAATCCGTCGTCTTTAGAACACTCTGTGGACGTCGTTCCCGGTCTTATCTTTCGGCGACTACGGCCAAGGTTGAATTACGTCACAGATGAAAGTTGCGATAACGCTAGAGCTCAACACGGGCGCTTGCAGACGTTCTGAAGCCAGAATCGCAATAGGGGCATATTTATACGTGATTCTTAAAGACATTAACTCACTAAAATAAATAGTGGCGCCTCAAAACACATACTTTATGTGATATTTATAATGGATACGAATGATTATATCTATACAATTAACCGCAAAATTGTTTCTACCCGCAAAAATAATTCGCCGTGGATGAGATTCGATCTTACGTGCCTAAGCTTCTTCATCAGTGCGCTTACCTGCTATGCCACAGAAACTCTCGTAACTTCTGTCTCTCACGAAGATGATTTTAAACTTTCATGTATCACAGATTTGACTAAAAAAGAACGTGCGGCGTTTAGATGCTTGTGTTAACTACAGACGGACAAACAGACGTTTTGTCGTAAAAAAATTTTTTAGTAACAAGGACTTACAAAACATGGATTCTGTCTACAAACGTATTGAAGTAATTCACTATATACAAGAATAACATTTATCTACTTTGTCGTGACCAGTGATCGGAATTTAGAGGTTTTTGTCGAAAAATCCCCGTCTCCCGGCGCATGATTACAATACCTTTTCTTCTTACTACATAGTTACCAGAAAGGAAGAAAAATGGTTTTTCATTGTTTCTATTCAACAAAAGTTTTCAATCAATTCCAAAGGTGAAATAATCAGTAAATATTAAAAAGAGATTTATTAACAATATGAAATGAAATACAATAAGAAAGGAATCTTCTGTTCTTTACTTTGTGTTCTTAACAAATCTATAGGAAAATCATAATAAAGGCATTATTTCAACAACATTCGAATATTATTGTTGAGAATCTATGGGGAAACTGTTAATGCCGGGTCCTGGTAACGTAAAAAGGGTTAACTAATGTTGTGAAATGTAGAAAAAATCCTTTAACTCGTGTTGCCAGAAACCAATGTTTTGTAGGTCGTTGATACAGAAAAATCGAACGACGGCGAAAAACCTGTATGTTCGTGTGTCTGTTGATGTGTCTGTTCTTGTGTCTGTTCGTCTGTAATTTTCAAAAAAAAAATATGACCTTATTGAAAGAATTATTTATGGACAACAAATTTCATTTGAAAGAAAAATCTGTGTTCAATTTTAGAGTTGTAGGAAAACGCCGAAAAAATTCAAACTTTTCCAATTTTCGAAAATTCAGAGTTAACAGTGGACATAGGACGTATGTCGCCTTTATAGGTGTATTTTACTCTATTCTTAGAAGAAATTTAAAGAAAAAAATTGGGGTCGTTTTTGAGAAACTTTTGAAAATGACCGACGGCTTCATGTAATGTACCCTCAAATTTTAAAGAATGATTTTTAATATCTCAAAGTTTCAACTAGAATCACATCGACAAGGGATTCTTCAATTTGGAAAAGATCGTACGATCTGTTTAGGCGCTAGTAGTGTTCACAGATGGACGGAGAGACGGACAGACGCAGACAGACTGACGTTTGGCTTTCAATTGATGTTTTGGCATCAAAGACCCACAAAACAGGATTTATGGTTACATCACGTGTTAGAGATTTTTTCTCTTAATTTAGTAACTGGATTTATCCACTCCTTTGTTTTCAGGGCCCGGCAATACATTTTTTCTGCCGAAAATTTGCCGTTTTTTTTCGCGGAGCATTACATAACTTTCTCTATACTACGTATATTACTCCGTATGTATGTGGGTATACGAGAAAGTAAAAAGTTACGTAATTCTACGGAGGAAATAGGCTAATTTTCGACACAAAAAACTGTAATTTCCGGGCCCTGGTGTCAAAAAAGTGGATAAATTCAGTTGATAAATATAGAATAAAATCCCTTTAACATGTGGTGTAGCCAGAAGCCAGGTTTGGTGGGTAGTAAATACAAAAAAAAAAAGATTAATGGTAAAACGTGTTTTCCTCTGTGAATAATGCTAGCGGCTAAACTGTTCAGGCAATTTTCTCCAAAGTTGATATTCCGCAAGCGGTCTGACTGATGTCGAGCCCTCCTGAATTTCAAATCAATATTTTATTTTTGGATGGTACTCTACAAGAAGCCCCTGAAACATTTTCAAAAATTAAAAAAATGGCATGAACTTTTCTGGTTAACTTTTATTGCCGGATAGCGTAATGGACGCTATAAGACGATGGCGGAGATGATTTTCGTTCATATATTTAATTTTTCCAAAAATGCAACAAAACAATTTTTTTCCGGCATTTTCCTACAACTTAAGTATCGAAGATAGTTTGTTTCCTACATAAAGCCCCAGAGATATTTTCAAAATGTTCTCAAAAGCGGCGTCATCGGTTTTTATTATTTTTTTTCCATAATCTCAAGAACGTTTAAGAGAATGATTTGATGAATTGATGAATGAAATGATGATGATGAATTTTTAGATCTCATGTTGGCGTCTGTCTGTCCGTCTGTAGTTAACACAAGCATCTAAACGCCGCACGTTCTTTTTTAGTCAAATCTGTGATACATGAAAGTTTAAAATCATCTTCGTGAGGGACAAAAGTTACGAGAGTTTCTGTGGCATAGCAGGTAAGCGCACTGATGAAGAAGCTTAGGCACGTAAGATCGAATCTCATCCACGGCGAATTATTTTTGCGGGTAGAAACAATTTTGCGGTTAATTGTATAGTTATAATCATTCGTATCCATTATAAATATCACATAAAGTATGTGTTTTGAGGCGCCACTATTTATTTTAGTGTGTTAATGTCTTTAAGAATCACGTATAAATATGCCCCTATTGCGATTCTGGCTTCAGAACGTCTGCAAGCGCCCGTGTTGAGCTCTAGCGTTATCGCAACTTTCATCTGTGACGTAATTCAACCTTGGCCGTAGTCGCCGAAAGATAAGACCGGGAACGACGTCCACAGAGTGTTCTAAAGACGACGGATTCTGGTTGAAAATATTTCTTAGTAAAATGAGCTATGTAGTTGCGTGGGTTTTATGCGGTTGCATTATTTTTGTGAATTTGATATCTTTGACACATGTATAACATTTCTCTAATAAAAAATCTAAGTGCAATGAATATCACGTAACTATTCTTAACGTAATAAGTGTGCTTGGACAGCGTTTTGAGAAATACCGGTGATAGCTCAGTGCGGTCGAGCCAGACCTACAGACTACAGGGATCCGAGTTCAAATCCCAGTAACTCTGGAATATTTTTACCTCCACGTGTAAAGAGTTACGTAATGCCGTAGGAGGAAGTGTCGAAATTTTCACAGAAAACACGTTTTGTAAGTAGCTAGTTCGAAAAAAGTGGATTGTTGGTATTGTTCTTTTATTTTCTATACACAAGGCTGTCAAAACGCTTGTTTTTTGAACCCGAAAAAGTGATTTTCCAAAACCCCTCTTTGTGAATCCGTCTTCGTGTGAGTAATTCTAGAGCCTAAAGTAAACACGATTTTCACCAAAATGGATATTCCTTGAACGATCTGGCTAATATTACGAATCTTCGAATTTGAAACGAATCTTTTAATTTTGAAGATACTTTACACCAAACCCCATCATATTTACATAATTTTCTCAAAAAGAGCTCCAATTTTTCTGTAAATCCATTCCTCGAAGCACAAGATGTTTAAAGGTGTTCAATTTTGGGCGAACGATTTGAATTTTCGAAAATTGCAAACAAATGCCTATTAACATTATCGAAAACAAATACTAACGCTAGAGATTTTTGTTTCATTAAATCTCTTTTTAAAAATAGATATTAAATTAATGTAAATTAAACACTCCACTCTCTCCTAGTAATGATCCACTCTTCACTAGTAATGATTGCTGCTATTGGGTCTAACCGCTTCATTATTCTTTGGAGGGCTACTGTTTTTTAAATTTTTTTTCCAACAGTTTTATCTCAAAAGTACTGGATGAGAACAGTTGATATCTGGAGTTGAAGGGATGGTGTTAGCTCCTATTGTAGGCCTGATTCCTTGTGATTCCAGTGAAAAATCAGTAACTGCACTGAAACAGTAGAAGCTCCCGTCAATTGATAATCATAAGTGAATCACCATGTACTGGGTAGCGAGGAGAACGAGGAAATCTATATAAATTGTCACCTGCTCTTTCTTTCTCAGATAAACACTTGGAGAGTTTATCAACATCAAATCGGAATTTTAGCGCCTTTGATGTAATATTAAACATAAAAAAATCCCTTCCAGTTGTCTGCGTGTTAATTTTTAGTGTATCAAAATAGCCCCGACACCCGTATTACATTAGTCTCTTAAGTTGTATCATATTAGCCCCACAAATTTGAGGCTTTATATATCATGACACGATTAATATTATTGCATTATTTTGACGCAGAAAAGAATATTAATTCTTTCTTAATGATAACCTATTTTCAAAAATATCGTGTCCTAAAAAATAACGAAGTAACGTCAAAAGATTTATATCACGGCGGTAAAGTTTTTGACTGGAAAAATTAGGCATTTTAGTTTTGATTTTTTTCCTCCCAAATATTGTTACATTCTGAGTGTTTGCTATATGGTCATTATAATAGAATATATTTCCTATCATTTGTCATTTTCTTGTTAATTTTGGACATAAATAAATAACAACTCTTAAATTGTAATACATTAACCCCAATTTTCTACTGTATAATATTAGCCCTGACTGATCTTTATAACATTGCCGAAAAAATGAACGCTAGAGATTTTTGTTTAATGAAATCTCTTTTTAAAAATAGATCTTGTATTAAGATAAATTGAACACCCTGTTTTTTTTAAACTGCAAATGCTTCACTTTCTTTTCGCATCGGAAAGGAGGTAACCTGGTGGTGAGGGGGAACCGTGTCAGGTGAGTTAACTTTAAAGACCCGAGTTCGAATCCCGACGAGTGGAAAATATTTTCTGCTGCAGTAGGTCTTTTCTTTTTGTTTCTTTTTTGCAGGTCCACATAGTCCGTATTGAATATTGCATAGCAATTACGAATAATACGTGAAAATATATGCTGTAGAGGCAACACTTGTTTTGAACATAAAACACATTCTAAATAGTATGTATAGTAAGAAAAACTTTATTTAAGTGAGTAAACTTAGATCATTCACTTTGATTCTCTAAATTAAAACTTGACGTAACTGAGAACAGTGTCGTCATAAGAGTTATTATGATACATATATCCTTTATTTTTAAAATCTTAGGCCCCGAAACGCGCCTCGAATTAATTATTAATATAATAGCAATAGCTATTTATATATAATATAATTTCATAATTATTTCCAAAGAACCGGAACGCCGTTCCGTCGCGTACCAACAGAAATCAAGCCTTTTATATACAGGATATTCGGGGAAGAAATGTCGAATCTTTGAAAAATAGCTGTTAAGACAATTTTAAGCTTATTTTGTCTAATAAACTACACGGATATTCCAAATGGCTAAGCCGCAATAAACATTTAAAAGTTGGTTTGGATATATGTTTTCTAGGCAACTATTTGCGTTGTAGAAGCATATAAACACTTCATTAATATCTAAATTGTTTATGATTAACAAAATAAATGAATACATTTGATCAGAAAGAAAAATTTACCTAGAAATAAAAAAGCACCCAATTTTCACAGTTCGACTGCTTTTTTATTTCTCGGTTAATTTTTTTCTGAACTAATATATTAATTTATATTGTTAATAATAAACATGTTACATGTTTCTGGTCTGTTTACATGATTCTAGAATGCAAAGTTTTGCGTAGAAATCATATTTTCAAACCAACATTTGCGTGTTTATTCCAGCTCAGCCATTCAAAATATTTATGTTGTTTATTAGACAAAGTATGATTAAAATTGTTTAAACAGCTTTTTTCAAACTCTAGACGTTTCCTTCCCCGATACTCTGTATATCCATGCTTCTTTAAAACCAAAAACAATAATTTGCGTACTGCAAACTAATTAATTAAACCCATGGCAGTAGAACTGTTAACATAAGTACTGTCACACATCTTTCGCAGGATAAGGAGTAAAATTTAAAGAAAAATTATAGTTCACATGAATTTTGACAAATTGCGTCTTACTTTCTATGATATTCAAATGGTAACATTATATTACAATATTCAATTGGTTAACAATTTCGGCTAAAGAGTCTTGTTTGATAATTCTCCAATTTCGTATTGTAATAAGATATCTTATGATACTCATGTCGTAAATAACTATTTGACAACTATTATGTTTAGTGTATGTGTCTAGCAGGTTTTGTATTATTCTGAGAAACTGGATCATACGAATCACGTTTACTACGTTATTCACACAGGAGCACATGAACCTCAAAAAAGTATTTAATAATATAATCCTTGCTGATGAATCAACGTTTTATTGATGATTTTAATTTTGAAAATTTTCATTAGTTTGGATGTTTAAATATAGGTATCACATGTAATTACATGTCTGTTAAACACGATAGCATTATATGAAGCAAGAAACATTGTTTTTCATTTGATCATTCAACTTCATCAATCACTCACAATTACTTTAATTTTCTCTGCTTATCAGTATTTTAATCTCAGATCTTGATGAAGACATGAATCAAATAACATCGTAGATATTTGAGTTTTTTAAAAATAATAACGTGAATAAATGCTTATATTTATTGAATTGGTTTTATAATAACCTGTAAAAACATGGGTTTTCTGTTGGTTTTGGGGATGTTGAAATCATTCAAATAGTAAAGGCAATGTTAAGCTGATGACCTTTAACATTGTTTATTTGATATTTTTCTTAGGGATAGTTTATAATGGTTAAACGTTTTCAAAGAGTGCACATTAGATACCTCGAATGGCCCGTTTCCGTTTAATAAACCGCTACGTTCTCCCTGTACAGACGGTCGTGCAAAATTCAAGGTTTTGATAGATTTGTAGAATGGCGGCCAACAAACCACCTTCGAACTCTGACGATACTGAAATGTAGTCTGTGTTGGGAAGGTCATATCACTTGACCACCAAGTTCGTTCTATGTATTTTCACTGGGAAATGCTAGAGCATTGATATTTACTAAACTGTAAACAAAAGCTAAATCTCCTTGAATTGTTATAACATCTGTTTTGCTTTCTTTTAGTAATATCAACTCGTTTTACCAAATACGTGAGTTTGTTATATTTTTACACGCTACAATAATTTAATTTTACAAGTATTTATTTTCAAGCATTTAGGAATTCATGAAATTTCATTGAAACGTTCGCCAATCTAAAAACCTTTTAAATGTATATTAAATATATTAATGTTGTTTAAAAATATGTATTAACAATGCGTAAATTTAGCACATAAAGCTCTGATTTGAATATTATACAATGAAATCATCAAATTAACAGTTTTAGAAAGGAATGATAAATTGAATTGAAAATATTAACTTGAAGTTTATATACGTTTATTTAGAAATTTCTATACTTGTGTAAATATTGTGATGTGTGATTCTACTCATGTGATCTTTCAAAACACAAAATTGAATATTTCTGTATTTGAAAACCTTAACACTACATTCATCCAATCCACTGCAGTTTATAGCAAACAGCTAAGCAATATGTTTCCCTATTTTTTAATGGTAATGGTTAAACAAGAGGAACAAATAGTTTCTGACTCTCAGTGTTAACAGGGGACTTAAAAAAAATTAATAATACAGTTATTCGGTTGCTCAACATCCCTTTGATAGAAAAACAGAAACAATTGTTTGGGCGTAATGCACCTTGAAAAAAATTTTTTTCTAATCAATTTCTTTCGTATTTGATAAATATATCGACTTGCAAATTGTAGGACTTAAAAGAGAATATAAAACCAAATAAAAGTTATGCTCATACTCACCGTAAAAATACAATTTAGCATAATTAAATTGGCCACAGAATTTGTTTACAAGCAAGTGCATTTTAAGCGTATTAGGTATGCAAAAGCGCGGCATTGGAGAACTGTTTTTTCAGTATGCACATTCTGCTAGCGCGAATGAATTAAGCGCAAACAAATGGGGTCTACTAAGATGTTAAATTCTTATAAACAATTACATATATCTCGAGAACGAGATATAATAGCACCGAACGGATTCCGGAATTTTGCATCACATTTAAACGCCATTCAGATTAGACAATAAAAAAATTTGCAACAATTGCAAATTTATAAACAATTTCCAAATTTTGCAAATCTAAAGTGGGGAGAGTCTCCCGATGTCCCAGAACCAAAAACAGCGAATTAACAATTTTGCAACAATTTATAATTTTATAAACAAATTCGAAATATGCGTTAGAACGGCCGGGAAGGCTCCGCAAATTGTGCCTGAAATGAATATCTCAAAATAGCAGTTTGTCAGGAGTTACAAATCGATTACTAAAAGTTAGAATAATTGTTGCTAAAATGATAAATATTTACTGGTCTATAGACAATCATTCTGGACGGAAAACCCCGCTTAGAAATATTTTTTTCGTCGTGGCGTACGCGCAGGCAAAATATCTCCTTCGGCAGGGAAATATGACGATATTTCCGTCTCGTACGTAAACGAACTAGCCCCCTCCCCCTGAGACAGCGTTCTTTCTGCCCCTTGGGATGTTGCGCCAATCACAGACAAGTGCGGTTCTACCTGCTAGCGATTGGTCAACGCGTCTCTCCCCCTGCCCTCCCCAGGCCGAGGGGTGTCCAAGTTTGTCGGCGCTGTGTGGAAGATAGAATTTTGAACGACATTTTTTCTGAGGGAGAGGGTACTTAAACCATTAATTTTTATTGTATATTCAATAAACTGTACTTCAATGTTTTAGGACAAGACTATTGCCACTGCATATTCGTTAGAAAATACGAGATAGTGAACAAAATATTGAAAAAAATATATAGCCCGATTGCATAAAATCATTCCCGAATTACTGCTCTAATATCATCGAACACTAGTTTCGCTCAGAGTGCATACAATATTTCACCGGCTTCGACATTAAGTTGCATATTCACATTAACACATTTTTCACCCGTATAGGATCTATCAACACCGACCACCTTTACCACAGCACCGACATTAATACTCACATTACCGCACTTTCTCCGTACGGGATCTTTCAACACCGACCACCGATACCACGGCATCGACGTTAACGCCCACGTTAACACATTTTTCATCCGCATGGGCTCAATCAACACCGACCAGCGCAGAGACATTAATGCTCACTATAACGCATTTTTCATCCGTACAGGATCCAACAACACCGACGCTGCGCGGCCGGTAAAGCGCGGCCGGCCGTCGCGCCGCATGGCGCTGGTGCGAGCAGCGAGGCGTGAAGCTGTCTGCCAGACGCGAGTTCCCAGAAAGCGGCGCGGCGTAACTCGCCGCAGTCGTGGCGCGGACGCCCGCTTCGCACCGCGCGCTTCGGATGTTCACGACACCATCGCGGGCGCGAGCGGAGACCGCGGGCCGACAAAGCCTCCCCGGCGCGCTCTCCCACGCCCTGCTGCACCACCCCAACCCTTCGCTCTCCCGTCACGAACACGCTGCTCGAAGGCCGCTGGGCGGTTATGAGAAAAACACTACTCGATGCTTTGGTTGATAAATTAGTGACGAGTTAGTTAAATATTGGAGTGAATTAGAGTTAATATAAATTAGAGTGAATAAAAATTGGAGTTAATTAGAGTGAATATAAATTGGAGTGAATTAGAATGAACATAAATCAGAGTGAATATTAATTAAAGTGCATTAGTTAAATAAAAGCACGAGACCAATGACAATAGCAGATGGCAAATCTGCTATGGTCATTGGTCTCGAAAGTGTAGTGCATGCTATAGATTGAGAGGTCGCGGTGTTACTCCCTAGCTTCTAAGTTCGTATCGAATTCCGCCATTGTCGGGATCAGTTCCCTACTACGTCACTTAGTCCCTACACTTACTACTTGTCAGTGAGCCATCTCAGTCAGTCAGTTCTCAATTCTTTTAAATGGACTTATTATTATTAATTATTATTATTATTATTATTATTATTATTATTATTATTATTATTATTATTATTATTATTGTTGTTGTTGTTATTATTATTATTATTATTATTATTACAAAACAAACAAATATACAGTGTTATTTAAAATTGCTTTCCGACCCGCGAGGCGGATTATTATTATCTATGATGATGCCAATTCTGCGTAAAGAAAATTTTAAAATCACTGTCGTGTTCAAATTTTAAACGAGAGATTATAATGACTACAGGAAGTATTGGTATTGTTCAGATAAATATTCTTGAGGTGCAGCTCGCTCTTAAAGGGCCGAAAACAATTTTGATTATAAAACAGAACCGCGTAGAAAAAATCATTTGGATGTGCATGCATTAAAATTTTGAATCACCACACCACACACATTACACAATACATACAACTCCACACTACACACACACACTACATCACACACACACACACACACACACACACACACACACTACTTCACACACACACTATACCACCACCCCACACACACACCACACTGAACCCTCCGGCTTCCTTTCTCTTCGTCGTGCAATGTAATGTCGCAAAGCGTTCTTCGGATCGACGCGAGTTGACATATAGCGCATAGGGTGCCAATCCCATCATATCAGTTGATGGTTGCGATGCAGGAACAATTCTCCCTCTCGTGCATCAACTCAACAACTCTCCAACTCATAGTCGGCAGTCGGATGCAAAACGATGGAGAGTTTGCAACTGAACACTACCGCAGCGACACGAGATAGAAGTCACGCTCTTGAGATACTTACTTTCTCGCACACTACTTATGTAGTTTAGAGAAAGTTATGTAATGCTGCAACACAAAATGCTATTTTGTGAAAGAAAAAGTCTTTAAGTAGGTCCCCGATACCGCGAAAGTGGATAATTCTAGTTCCTACATGCTGAAAAGTATTTCCTCTAATACGTTGTAGGGTCAGAATCCACGTTTCGTGGACCCATGATACAGAAAACTTAGTTAACAGCCAAACGTCTGTCTGTCCATCCACCTCTAAAAATACTTGCGGCTAAATAACAGATAGGATTTTCTCCAAAATTGATATTCCCTGGCCGATTTGGCTGATGGAAGCCTTTTGAATTTGAAACGAATATTTCAAGGGAAAGGAAGTTTATAAAAAATGGCGTAGGACCGATTTTTTTTAACTCTCTGAAGTTTCAAAAATCGCAAAAGTTACAACTTTTTTCGCGTCTTCCTACAACAACAATATTGATGATAGAGATTTTTCTTCTCAATGAAACCTGTTCTTCAACATTGGATCTTGAAATAAAGTTCAATGTTTTTCCTTGATTTTTTTAAACGGATGAAACTATATGCTCTGAATAACAAGACATGAATATTATTTTGATGTCATTTTTTTCCTAAAATTTCACAAATGTAATTTTAAGTATTCAAAAATTTACATTATCCTTTGAAATAACGCGATAAACTATGTGTTGTAGGTACCATTAGCTTATACTCTTGTCGGAGTTACACTTTGCTTGCAACATTTCCAAAAGTAAAATGTCTCTTTCACCCCTTGTATCATAGTAAATACTTCAATTATATACCTCGTCCGCTTTTCGGAACTTCTCTGTTAAAACCCTGTTCATTTCCTGTTTTTTTTTCTGGACAACTTTTCAACAGTTTCAGCTTATATACATTCCTGGAAGGTAATTACTATGCCATTCAGCAAAATGTATTCTCAATACATTTTCATTGCCTTCTCTTAGGTGCTTTCCCTTAGGTGCCTTACACGCCAAACGCGAACAAAGTAATTTTTAATTGTCTGGTTTGACAAAAGAAGCAGCAATATTTTGTGCAACCTAGCTCTATTCTAGAAATCATAGAAATTATTCTTCCAATTATTCTCAGGTTCACACCAACGTACTGTCGGAGTACTGGAGACATTTGTACATTTACGTGCAAATTTCCTAGATTTGTCCAATCGCAGAATTCATGAAACACACAGAACAACTTAAAAAATCACAATAAAATAGCCATTGAGATGCTCATATGTAGTCAACATTACTGCAAGACAGCCAACAATGAGTCAGTGGCGATCAAATGTTAACATTTTTTTTAAAAAATAGTAAAGAACCGAATCCTTTGAAGGATGAAATAATATTTACACATCGATGAGGCTAAAACTTGCAAAGGGAAGAAGGAATCCGTACCTGTTCATAAAACACCTAATATTCAACAAGGAATTCTGAAACTTTCTGCCAATTCGAGCATGAAAGGGAAAAACTGACATATTTGGATTCACCGTGTGTAAATCTTTCAATAGTCCATATTTGCTCTCCAGAACCAACATTCTGTTAAATCAGTAACATTGGAAGAAGGGAATCAGTGTATCGGTTCTGAACAAAATCTGCATTATTTTGTGCAAAAGTTCGTCTATTGATTAAATTAATTCTTTTAGAAGGCCTCTGCTATCCAATATGCAAAATTCTCGTTCACTTTTTTTCTCATCTTCATAATTTATTTATCATAAAAATGTCTGGTCGCTCAAGAACCTTTTCAATTTTAAAATCAATTGTGGTGCCAAATAAGAGAAAATTATAAAGTTAAATGAATTATATTACGTATGTAAATCTTGTTAAGAGTGCTTAATTTACGTAATATTATTTCTTCAATGAAACTGTGATGACTTCAGAGGTACGAACAATATTACAAAGAATTCATTTGAATAATTCTTTGTAAAACTTTCACTTCTTTGTAAAACTTTCCTTCATTGTCCAATTCGGCATTTTTAAATATTATTATTATTTAACCTTTATTTATTTATTTAGGCACACGATATGAAAGATTCAGCTTTACAGTTTTATGGTGGATATTTAGTACACTAGAACCTATTTGTTTTTCTCGCGTACTGCTTACACAGTATGGAGAAAGTATTCTATGTTGCGGGGAAAACAGCAATTTTTTTGACAGAAAAACTCTCATTGCCAGGTCCTGGCAAGGAAAATATTGTACCTATAGATAGTAAGTTACTTTCTCTGACACGTTGTGTAGTCAGAACCCATAATTTGTGGGTCCTTGACACCGAAAATTCGGCAAAACGTCTATCTATCTATCTATATATATATATATATATATATATATATATATATATATATATATATATATATATATATATATATACATCTATCAATCTATCCATCCATCCATCTATCAACCTGTCTGTCAGTCTATCTGGTTGCCTGTGATCAACAATAGCGCCTAAACCGTTCAGACAATTTTCTCCAAAATTGACATTCCTCAATGAATTTAAAGGAATTCAAGGTCCTCGGTATTTGAAAACAACATTTAGATTTTTAAAGGGTACTTTACAAAAAGCTTCAGCATTTTCAAAATTTTCATGAAAATAGCACCACATTTTTGGACTAACCATTGTTGTTCAGGATAAAGAACTCTGAAAGAATGGCATGGGTCTCATTTTCATTGAAATTCTTAATTTTTTGAAATCTGCAAAGTTCAATTTTCTTTTGGTATCTTCCTACATTTACAAAAATGAAGACAGAAATTTTCCATAATAAAATCTGTTCATCAAAAACAAATCTTCAAATAAAATCATGTTCAATTTTGCGCAGATTTTGCACAATTTTGCGCAATCAGAAGATTTTGCGCAGACATGCAATTTTGAAACAATTTCAATTATTTTCTGAAAAGCGGCACCAATTTTCTTTTCTTAAAATTTTCACGTCGTATACATTTAAAAAATATTGTGACATACCGATATGTCACATGAAAATAAACTAACATTTATTTGTAGACTATATGGTGGAACATGCATTAGGAAATATCACGAGAGCAAGGGCTTAGCAACGACCGTGAATAAACAATGTAGTTTTCGTTTTTTGTAAATGCATTAAGAGGTGGCTGGATGCCGAAAGTAGAACATTTGGGATTGGGCGAAGAAGTTTAGACGATCGAAAGGTCAGCTACACCAAAATATAACGAACGTATGGATTGGCTGGGTGAGAGAAGGACGGTCAAATGTTATGAAAAAAGAGGAAGGTAGTTTAATACGAAGTCTTCGAGGGGTGAATCATGCAGGAAGATTTCATTCTGACCGGCATCGCGTTTCTGAACTGATCGTAGGTTCGTGAGAGGGAACGAGTATAATACAGATAGTCAGAATCGGGTTATCAGATCGTGAAATTTTAAGGACAGTAAATGATATTGCAGATATTGCATGTGGAAGTAATATTGATGCATAAATTGGGACTTTGTCGGGAGTGGTAATCGAGTAATAGATTTCGGGACTATGTCATAGGACGTAATCGGGACTGATACTTTTGTTAGTTTGAGACCAGCTTGGATAGGGGCAGAAGAGGATTTCTTGGGACTTTGGACTACGGCAAGCTCGCAAGATATTTCGACTGAGAAGTCTACGAGGGACATCAACGAAGAATAGATAAGTTAACCGCGGTATAAAACTGTAAATTCAAAGATATCTTGATCAAAGGCATAACATCAAATCATTTGATTAAATTCACTAAATTGTTTGCTAAAAAGGTAACAATAAACTTCGTTAAATTTTGTTCTTTAGAAAAGAAAGTGATCTTTCATTTAGTCAATCCAAACAGTAATGAACTAGGTATAGAATCATTCTATTTCAGATTCCCAGCTGCGCTGTATAGTCTGCGGATCCTACAATCCATTATAAAGGTAATAAGGATTATAATATATCGTGATCCATTGACCCAGCAAGCCGGACGCTAAGATCTTTGCCAGATATTAATGTAGAGAAATTTAGTTTATCTCAATATGTCGTTTAACTTCGCATTTTCGAATGTTCAAATTAGAATTTCACAAATTGTATCAGATTTGAATTGGCAATGTCGCACCCGCCGCAGTTTAAGAATTCCTTCTCATTGTTGGTAGGTGTTACAGTATTGAAGGTGTTACAGTATGAAACGCAGTTTTAACGGTCGAATCTATGTTGGTACGTTAGCTCTAATGTCAGTCTGTGTGCTTTTTGTTAATATTCTCTAATTTGAATATAATATATCAAAGGGTCATTCAGTAGCATTCATATTCTCTGGTTGCACAATTTAATTTACTGTCTTTTTTCTAAAAAAACTGCATTTTCTTCTTGGTTGTCTCCGGAAATTATTTCGTTAATGCACTGGTCCGCATTCCGCATCCACCTCGCGCACGCGCGGAAGTGGAGTACCATGAGGTACCGCTAGAGCTCGCCACTGTGGAATCAGCGGGAAACGTGTCCGCTCCAGCATGATGAGCAGCACAGGTTATCAGCAGCGGATGCAAGCGACGCCAAGCCAGCATCCTACGTGCGCATTACATAAGAGTATTTTATTTGTTTGTTCTTCAGCAGGGCCCGCGCTTCTTTTTTGGGAAATTATTGTGAGTTGATTTGTTCAGCAGCATCTTCGCTGTACTACGAATGAAATTTAAAAAAAAACAACTGAGTAATAAAATACAAGAATACATTTTTAAAATTACAAATAAAAACAATAATTTTGATACATGGACCATATATATTTCATTTTCATTGATACACCGTGTTCTGTTAATTTTTCAGAGATTATTTACTATTTTTCATAGGCATCGTTCTATCTGAGATTTGGCTCAGTTGGTTAGGGCATGATGTCGTAGAGGTAATGTGGGAGGTTCGATCCCACTCTGAAGAAAGAAATTTGTGAAGAAGTTTCTCTGAAACTGAAAAGATGTGGTGGTAAATATGTCGAATTAAAATCCCAAATCACGTTCCATTCTACACGTCCAGTGTGGTGTGGGTTCAATATGTGGGTAAAGCAAAGCATCAGGTACTGTTCTCGGAGGTGTCTAGTTGTATAACTTGATACCTAATGTAGCCTTGGTACAATTTTGGTCATTTAGTCTCAAAGATCCTGTCCTGAGAGGGTTAGTGACGACGTTAGCCTAACGTAATTCACTGACTTTTTGGTGATATTCATATTGAAAGTTTGTACGCAGTTTCTTTTTCCCGTTTCCTCTGCAATCTAAACCAACGTTCCGTGCGTCTATTTTTATTTCGCCTTTAGTTAAGTAATGCTGCAACAAAAACGGCAATTTTTTTGTCATTGTTCCTAAATGTTGTAAATTACTTCCTGTAACACGTTGTGTAGTCAGAATTCAGATTTTGTGGATCGTTGTTACCAAAAAATTGATTTACGACAAAATCTCTGTGAGAGTCTCTCCGCCCGTCCGCCCGTCCGTCGCCCGTCCGCCCGTCCGCCCGTCCGCCCGTCCGCCCGTCCGCCCGTCCGCCCGTCCGCCCGTCCGCCCGTCCGCCCGTCCGCCCGTCCGCCCGTCCGCCCGTCCGCATTGATCTGTCACGTGCCCTTGAATTTCAAACGCATCTTGGGGGGTGACTTTGCATGAAGCTACATGATCATTTTGAATTTTTTCTCAAAAAAGCTACAAATTATGAACTTTTATATCCTGTAGAGAGAGGAACATAAATAAACATATATTTGTTTATTTATTTGCAAATTTCCAAAATTCAAATAATTCAATGACAATCGGACTTATTCAATTTTTATATATGTTCTTCGCTCGATACGATATAAAAATTCATAATTTGTAATTTGTACACACACACATACTTTATTGCGTTAGTGACACAAGTATTTCAAAAGATATTTCTCGAACATTCAAAAGATTTCTCTGAGATTGAGAAACATTACGCATTTTTAGAAACATTGCAACATTTTCTCAAGAACAGTTTCAAATTTTGCAATGAAAATTTTCATATATGACCATGTTTTATTGCTCTATAATATTCTTAAAGTCATATTTCAAATCTACAGATTGAAAAGTTAAGAAAGTATTTTTTTAAAGTTTTTTTCGCGCGGATTTTCGCGCGGTGAGATAATACCAATAAGATAACGCAGGTTAAAGAAATAAGAAAACCTAATAGTACCAGGAAGTCTGTACCATACTGTGGCGCCAATAGTTCATGTAAATTAAATAATTTGAAGCAAATTCTTTAATTGTAACTGATTGTGCATTATGTTTCACACGCCAAGCCTGTGTCCTGCATTAAAGTGGCTTCTGTTCATACCGGGCAATTTTGTAGGCTACAATAAACAAAATAATAAATAAAACTGTTTATTAGAATATTTATTTTGTGAATTTAATCACGGCTATCTGCGAATTCAGCAGAAATCTACACTTTTATGAAGTGATATTTTTTTTTTTTGTATTTAAGTATCCCTGCTTTGCCCGGGTGCACGTAAGACTTAATAATAATAATAATAATAATAATAATAATAATAATAATAATAATAATAATAATAATAATAATAATAATAATATTATTAACTTTTTGTCCCCTCGGTCTTTTTGTTTACATTTCCTCCGTCAGGTTATACTGTTCCGTTACTACATTCTTTATTCATGTTTCTAGTGCAGTTTTAGTTCCTTGGCGCCGCGCAACCCAGAAAATCCAGAATGTTCATGCTCTGCTATCCACCACGTCCTGTGCATTTCCGCGCGTCAGCGACTGTACAGCGAACCCATAGTATACATAACCTTATATGTAAACACGGAGCACGAGTTCATATCCTTGTTTAGTCATATGGCGGAGTTTCGCCGTATAAAACGCATAAATAAAGTTTGCACAAGTAAATGATGTTGTTAAGGAGAGCCAAGTCAGAATGTTAAGAATTTCGCCGCAAAAAGGAGGAGAGCGCGCGCGCGTGCGAGGGAGCGCGCGCTGCGCCGGCAGCGCGTGGGCCGAGGGAGGAGAGAGCGATGGAGAGCGGCGGAGAAAAAGAAAGGGAGAGGGAGTGGGAGATGGCAAGCTCTGGAGCGGCTCAAAAGCAACCCCGCGACAGGCCGGCAACGACACGGACACGCTAAGTTATGGGCGCGGCGGCGGGAGCTATGTAAGAGCGCGCGTGCGCGGCCGCCGCGGCCCAACACTCGGGGGCTGAGGTGGGCACGAAACTGGCGCGGAGGGTAACGGTGAGAACGCTCACGGTGAAAGTGGTCATTGTGAAGGTGGGGACGGTGAAGGCGGTGACGGTGAAGGCGGTGACGGTGAAGGCGGTGACGATGAAGGCGGTGACGATGAAGGCGGTGACGTTTAAGGAGGTTACGGTGAAGGTGGTGACGGTGGAGGTGGTGACGGTTAAGGCGGTTACGGTGAAGGCAGTGACAGTGAAGGTGGTGACGGTAAAGGCGGTGACGGTGAAAGCGGTGATGGTGAAGGCGGTAACGGTGAAGGCGGTGACAATGAAGGCGGGGACGGTGAAGGTGGTGTTGGAGAAGGCGGGGACGGTGAAGGTGGTGACGGAGAAGGCGGGGACGGTGAGGACGGTGACGGTGAAGGTGGTGACGGTGAAGGCGATGACGGTGAAGGTAGTGACGGTGAAGGTGGTGTCGGTGAAGGTGGTGACGGTGAAGGTGGTGACGGAGAAGGCGGGGACGGTGAAGGCAGTGACGGTGAAGGCGGTGACGGTGAAGGCGGTGACGGTGAAGTCGGTGACGGTGAAGGCGGTGACGGTGAAGGCGGTGACGGTGAAGGTGGTGACGGTGAAGGTGGTGACGGTGAAGGCGGTGACGGTGAAGGCGGTGAGGGTGAAGGCGATGATAGTGAAGGCGGTGACGATGAAGGCGGGGACGGTGAAGGAGGGGACGCTGAAGGCGGTGACGATGAAGGCGGGGACGGTGAAGGAGGGGACGCTGAAGGCAGTGACGGAGAAGGCGGTGACGGTGAGGACGGTGACGGTGAAGGTAGTGACGGTGAGGGCGATGATAGCGAAGACGGAGACGGTGAATTGATGGTGGTTGTGACGGTGACAGTGAAGACGCTGAGGTGAAGTCGAGAATGCTGACGATTAGGACAATCAGAGTACTATAATTGATCTCTAAAAACACTAACACTATATGCAAATTTCCGTTGAAAAATTTGAAGCCGTTCTTGAAAAAATGTCATTTGAACTTTTCTGAAAATGCGGAATTTTTATCTCTTTTCTAGGGAAAAGTTTCGATTTTTAAAAAAACTTCTTTAAAATATTTTGAAGCACTTGTATCACAAATGCAAGAAAGTATTAAACATATCTACAATATAAAAATTAACAACGTGGGAGATATTTAAAAAATATTACATTTGTGTGTTTTTTATACAAAAGAGTACACAAAATGGCGTATATAAATGCCATGACATAAATGTCATGTTAACCAGTGCCATTTAGCAATATCCGTACAAAAGGTTAAAGAAAAAAACTGAACAGTTTCTGAGAAACAAATATGTTTCAAATTCAAAGAGCCTGTAACATCAATCAGATCTATCGAGAGAGGGTTCGTTTGGTGAAAATCTAGTTTATGGTTTAGTCGCCAGCATTGTTCACATACAGGCGGACAGACGTTTTAATGACTGCACAACGTGTTGAAGGAAGTAATTTATTACTGTAACATTACTGTATTATACATTTTCTTGCAATCATAGAGCTAAAATATGCTCTTTTCTGTCGGAAATTCCATGTTCTTTTGCTGCAGTATTATTTAACAATCTCTATACTTTGTACGTAGTATGCGGGAAAGTAAAAATGTATGCATATAACATGGGTACGTTTTAGAAAAGGTCATTGAGAAAATGGGAGTAGAAAAAGGAAAAAGCATACAAACGCGACCAAGATAAAAATATTAACACTTCAAACGTATGGAAAATGAGTCCAAGTCTTAGAATAATTGTTTAACGAAAGCAGAAACAACAGAATCACCAAAATTGTACCAAGGGTACGTTAGGCATCAAGCCACAGCTAGACACCTTGGTCATCACCACCTGATATTCTTCTATACCCACTCTTTGAACCCACACACTACACTGGACGTAAAGTGTGGAACGCGCATTGGGATTTTAAATCGACATATTTATTATCAGGTCCTTTCAATTTGAGAGAAGCTTCTTCACAAATTACATACTAGAGCCTGGGATCGAACCACCCACATTACCCCTGATGACTTCATGCCCTATCCAACTGAGCCAAACCTCTCATGACAGCGATGGCGACGAAAACTGGTAAATAATCGGTGGAAAGTCAACGGAACATGGTACATGACTTTAAATGAAATAGATATTGTCCATATATCAAAATTAAGGCTTTTATTTGTAATATACAAAATATGATTTTGTCATATTCATACTGAGCCAAACCTCTCATGACAGCGATGGCGACGAAAACTGGTAAATAATCGGTGGAAAGTCAACGGAACATGGTACATGACTTTAAATGAAATAGATATTGTCCGTATATCAAAATGAAGGCTTTTATTTGTAAAATACAAAATACGATTTTGTCATATTCATACTTTATTAATAAGATTTTTTATTATTATACCACTCATAGCAGCGAAAATGCTACAAAAAACGACACAAAATGAGTTTCCGAAAATTATCGTGCACTCTTCCTAAAAACAACAAATAAATTACTATGCTCGCACTTTTTCTTGATCCTCGAGCTCCCTAGTCCTCGCTCAGCCCGGCATAGCAGGCCCGGTAGAAAATATGAGCTCCGCTCGGAACGTCACGGCTCAGTTTGCAGTGCTGCTCACCTTTCTTTCCAATGCGGACTTCCTAGTTTTCGGTGTCTCTTTCTATCGACCTATGCATACCATGTTCCTTCTTGTTACTCAATTATCTCTATAACTATTAATTATTTCTTTAGAATTAAAAAAATCTTCCGTTGTTTCTCATAGCTACCTAGTCCAAGGCGAGTTATTACGCCGAGTTTTCTGTCAATACAGTTGACAGTCCTGCACTGCCGTGACGTAGACAGAACCCGCCTCTCCCCGCACCCCCCGCTGCGGAGTATCAAGAAAACGTGGGCGATTAGTATTCACTCTGAAATAAAAACCACTCCTCACGAATACTGCAATAACGTTGAGAAGTATACATATGGTACATGAGTTTTGCACATCAAGAACATCAAAAAAAATTGTTGTTCCATAAAGCAACACGCGAATAGGAAATGTTTATTGTCGAGCAGCCTCTTCCTTAGAGCTTTGCTGTCACATGACGTCAAGTGTCGAATGCTCTGAGTATTAAAATCGAGTTGATATGCACAATACGAGAATAAGTGGATTAAAACAATCAAATATTTACGTTTTTTCGATCAAAATCGACATTATTCCACTGCGGAGTTTTCTCGAGTTCTTGAGTACCTAACGAAACGATTGACTTCTCTCCCAAGGCCGAACTCTGCAGTTTCTTTGAATTGCTACGCGCATTGGAAATTAGCAAGATAGATGATCACAATTATTATTACTATTATTATTATTATTATTATTATTATTGTATTAAGACGTATTGTACCGAAGCCAAAGCCACAATAAAAACCTGGAAACTTTCGACGGTGCAAAAAAGGGACAAAGCCACTACTCAAGACGGAATGCTGTGATAGTGCGAGTGACTGTAGGCGAAGGCGGTGTGGCAAGCATAACGACGGCGCCGCGTAGGACTTCATCAATCTCCCGCACAAGGACACACGGCCGCGTGACGAATGCCAGGCGCGCGTCGGAAATGAATTATTGATATTAATTGTTGCGCGCGCATGCCGCGCCGCCGCGCCGCCGTCGCCGCGACGGGATCGCGCCCCGGCCTCGACGCCACACCGCGCCGCGCCGCGCCGCGCCGCAACGCATACCGCCGATTGAGCACGACGGCGGAGCTGATGAAGTCGTCGAGACGCACCTCCTGTTCAAGCATGTGCTCACCCTATGGTCTCACCACCCACCGCCCGGCTCACTCGTTTGTCTATCAAATCAGATGTCCTGACCTCTGCGGTGGCTCAGCCCAGAGGAGTTTTAGTCCAACAACTCATCCAATTTTCAGCACTCGCCGCAGCTTGGCCGACACGACTCACTCGTTATGACTTCGCCGTGGTTCATGCAACGCGGTTCACCCGATACCGCTCACCCGATGCGATTGCACAAGGCTGGGGCAGCCCCTCCCCCTCCCCCCACGGGACTCACCGACGCGGCTTACCAATCGCAGCACACCCGACGCGAATTGCCGACGCGGTGCGCCCATCGTGTCTCGGTGGACGTCCGCTGACGCGGCTCATTGAACGTGGCTCACCCTACGCGGTTCACCCTACACGGCTCACCCTACGCGGCTCACCCTACGCGGCTCACCCTACGCGGCTCACCCTACGTGGCTCACCCTACGCGGCTCACCCTACGCGGCTCACCCTACGTGGCTCACCCTACGCGGCTCACCCTACGTGGCTCACCCTACGCGGCTCACCCTACGCGGCTCACCCTACGCGGCTCACCCTACACGGCTCACCCTACACGGTTCATCCTACGCGGTTGACCCGACGCGGTTCAGCTGACACGGCTCATCCGTCGTCGCTCACTCGACGCAGCTTACCCAACCACAAGACTCAATGTCACATGTAATATAGCCGGCGATTTAACAGATGGTTCAACTCGCAATGTACTATTTTCCGCACTCTTACGACTTACTAATAACTGTACTCGAGTCTCAGGACCTCCCCTTCTCATTACTATGCCCTCCAAGCGCAACTAACCTGCCTCATTTTCCCACCAAAGATCCCAAAGTGGAAGGACCAGGGACGACTACACGCGTGAGCCATTCGCAGCCTTCCGACACGAACCACCCGACGCGGTTCAACCGATGCTTTTCACGCGATACGGTTCTGCCGATACCATTACGGTTCTGTCGTCGCTTCCTCGACGCAGGTCACCCTACTCACTGTCACATGCAATGTACACAGCAATTTAACAGGTGGGACAACTCGCTATATACTTTTGTCCGAATTGTATGTCTTACCTAGTATTCGTCAAGGTATAGGACCTCCCTTTCCCATTATCATGTTCTCAAAGCGTAAACAAACCTACCTCATTTTCTCATTCTTGCACTTCTTACCACACTGTCCCGCTGATTCTTCTCCTTTTTATGCCTCTTCAACTCATCCCGTTCCCCGCCCACTGTCGTTTCGTGGCGAACTTTCTCTGTGTCCTCTCTTACCTCACTGCAGCCCGGCCCCACCTGCCGACCTTCTCGTGGCCCCCTGCGCCGTCCACCAAAGAGCCCATTGTGGGAGGCCCAGGCGCGACTCCACGCGTGCTCCATTCGCAGCCTCCTTTCACGCCCGTGCGCTTTGTGAGCGGTGACGCGGGATGAGCCGTGGGAAAGAGGTGCCGCCTCTGTGCGCGGAGCAAGGCCGAAAAGATACATCTTACTCAGTTTGACAGAGGCCGTCAGAAGGAAAATATTTGAAATACTCGGCCAAACAATCATATTAAAATTGTACCTACTCATGACGATATCGTGTTTCTCGCGGCAGGTGTGGTTGATTATGCGCATAATATTGTCAACGTTCCTCGCACAAATGTGCCGTGAAGTGTGTACAAGGCTTCATTGTACTGGTGACTTCATGTGTCAGGCAACGCTAACATTATTAAGAAGTGAAGGTGTCCTGCCGACCGAACCATGAATGCCGAACATGTGTATCTCGTGCATAAATCTAATAGTGTGGTTACAATTTCAGTATATATGTTCATTTGTATTGTGATACTTTCCTTAAGAAAATTGCGATAATCACAGTACAAGGGTTTGTCAAAAAATCTCATAAACCTTTTTGAAATGTATTTGTTCTTAATTCGCTTTCTCTAAAGTACTCAATATATTGAAACACAAATAATGTTTATAATTTATGTTTATGTTCGGGATTTTATATGTACATCAATTTAAATTACTTTCTTCTAGAACTAGAACATCCTTCTTTCTTTGTTTGAGAATTAGTCCTCTGAAACCTGGATCTATCTGAAGAATATTAATTAACATTCAAACACTCATTCATCACAACTTCGTGAAAAAATATACACTTTACCTTTTTCTTTCACTTCATGTTTCATGGAGCATGACGCAGACAATAGCAATATCTGGTAAGTTGTAAGAAGCTGCGAATCGTCTTCAATGACTGAGTTAAATACTTGCGCGCAAGACATCGTTGTACACGAAAACAGGAAGTACCTTAACAACACTAACTTATGATCTCCCTACCATCGGCAAATGAAAATATACTCTTTGCTGTCAGTTAATGTTAAATAAAAATGTATAAAATATTACGTATTAATCACTCTAAACGAACGTTTACTAATATGCAAGTATTTCGAAATCCCGCCACAATATTAACCTTACAAACTCACTAAAGAGTATTACAAATGAAAAAAACTGGACCTGAGTCAGCTAGCCTGGGTTCGATACTTGATCGGAGCAGGTAATTCTTTGACTAGCTCCAAAATCATTTGTAATAAAACACATTTGCATAGATGTATAATGAGTCACAAAGGAGCTCAATAAAATAAATTTGTAGACTTCCAGTAGTAAAATTATTCTTTTAGGGCATGCAGTAGTGCTAATAGAGAGTCAATGCTCAAAAGTTCAAATAAAACTAAATGCAACAAAGAAATCAAAATTCTTTCTTCTAATCACCTACAACTGATGTTACTGTAACGTGGTACCCAATCAAGTAATTTGTATTCTCGAATTAAAATAATGGGAAAGTCAGTAAGGTCGTCTAAAGAATAGTTTATATCATATGTGGTAAAATATATTTTATTTTGTTCGTATTTTGCTTATCGGCCTCGTGGCGCAAAATTTCATACTATCAAAAAATTCACGTTTACCATTCGTATCACTAATAATTATTCTTCAGTGTTAAATAGTAGGAGTATAACTACTTTATGAAGTACTACGGCAATATCTATTGGGAGGCACTTTTTCACCTAGTAAAATGTTTTCTGAAATTCAAAATAATTTTTGTTGTAATTTTACATCGAATAAAATGGAGAATTTGGAAGCATTAATATTAATATTATTCAATACTGTTTAGAAAGTAGCGCATTATTCTGTTTTGCTGCAAGAAATGTGTTCATTACACGACGATTCTGTGGAAAGCGTCTTATAATGAATTTTCTGGTCATCATCTGAACCGAGGAGTCTTGCATTACATTCAAATTCCCATACCTAGCGTTGTTTAATCTGTTATAGATCTCGTTAGTCCACGCATACAGCTCTTTTACTTCTGGCACAAGCCACGTCATCGTTTAGCTGAGAAAAAATGCGAGTACTATCAGCAAGCCACATAACAAAGGTTCCATATCGGATTACATAGTTATTACAAATGATTGATCAAATTTAAAAATATATATTTAAAAAACAATTACACATAACATAGTGAGAAATATCGATATAACTGCTAATTCTTTAAGTTTTTGTTCCCGTTACTTCCAAATTTTATTCTGATTCAAGATACATTACATCGATAGAAACTAACAATCTCGTTACAATCAAAGAAAAAACAAGAATAATGATCAACAAGAATGTGGGCAGCTAACAGAACAAATGATTGACCGATAACCACACTATATTTCATGTTAGTGATATTATTCAATAACAGGAAAACATGCACAAAAAGGGATCTCGAATAAAATACTGAACATCACTTAGCAAAAGTTCCTTTTCATGACTCGACATGATTCTCTGCCTCAGCCTGGCGGCCTCGGCCGGTAAACTCTCCAGTCTCGTCAAGAAAAGGTCGACTTTTTTGCCTTATTATGTAAATTACTATCTATTGTAAAAGTGTTTTACAGACCATGAATACTGTTTTTTCTTTTGTTTACTCTTCAGTAAAGATTGAACTAGCTCATGATTACACCAATACCCATAAATCATAACTTCCGCTGTACGTTTTAGTTGAAGATCGTTTAATAGAATATCCCCAATTTATCGTGTATGAGAACACTGGTCTAATTAGAATAGCAAACAGACTTTTCGATGCGTTCAGCAATATGATAAATCTTGTTGAAATAACAAAGAGCCATTTTGTTACTTGTTCTTACTGGTTGTTCCGTATTTCCTCAAAAGCTGCAGAGAATACATGAAAAATAGTGTAAAATACCTACAATGGTGTCCTGGTAGTTACTTGAGCATATAATGTTTGACCATCCTGTTTATCAGATATTCTTAATATATATATATATATAAAATTTTGACCACCTTGTCGTAGAGTATTATTGTCACCATTCCTTTCTCATGAACTTTATTGAGATTTCTACCAAAATCATTGAAACGAGAAAATAAAGAAAACTATACTAAAATTGATATTATATATAATTTTTAGAAAAGTATTTTACCTTCCTCTACATTGAAACGCACATTCTACCCAAATGTAAGTGTCAAAAGAAAGCAATTAAGAAACTACGAGTACTATAGACATACGTCTTATTTTTATTTTTCTCGAAATGTAATATTGTAAAAGCAACTGAGGCAATATGAATGATTTTGATAAGAATACAGTCATTTCAATGAAGAGTTACACTTTTCCTCAGTACATGGCACACACTTCATAACTGTTTCCTATGTTAAAAAAATAAAAATAAATATTGCTTACCTTCCACTAGAACGTTATTTTGTCGCGCTCACTTCCGTAGAAGAACTGAAACTAATTTCCAAAACGTCTCACGGGGAATTTATTTCAAACCTATTATCCACTTACCTACTCAACCTGCCCCAACACGACAACCTTCTGCTCTACATCCATACACATACACTCACAGACGAATCGTACTTCGCCATCCTTGCACACATTCCCAATAACTGTTTCTCTCTCTCTCTGCTGCCTCCGAAGCCACAACCAATTACCTAAACGCCTGACGAGTCACATATGTACATACACGCCGCATTCAACCTCCCACATACTCATCCAATCTACTCATCCAACCTACTCACCCAATCAATCTATTCAAAATCCAAAATCTCCTAGTCACCTTCCGAACACACGTACGCATACTGTCAAATTAATAGTAATGTCTGCCTGTCCATGTTCTTCCTGTCCGTCTAATTGTCCGTCTAACGTCCGTCTAACTGTCCGTCTGTCTCTCTATCTCTCTGTCTGCCTCCCTATCTGTCTGTCTCTCTGCCTGACTGTCTCTTTATCTGTCTGTCTATCTCTCTATCTGTCTGTCCGTCTCTCTGTCTGCCTGTCTCTCTATCTGTCTGTCCGTCTGTCTCTCTGTCTGTCTGTCTCTCTATCTGTCTGTCCGTCTGTCTCTCTATCTGTCTGTCCGTCTGTCTCTCTATCTGTCTGTCCGTCTGTCTCTCTATCTGTCTGTCCGTCTGTCTCTCTATCTGTCTGTCCGTCTGTCTCTCTATCTGTCTGTCTATCTGTCTGCCTGTCCGTCTGTCTCTCTATCTGTCTGTCCGTCTGTCTCTCTATCTGTCTGTCTGTCCGTCTGTCTCTCTATCTGTCTGTCTGTCCGTCTGTCTCTCTATCTGTCTGTCTGTACGTCTGTCTCTCTATCTGTCTGTCTGTCCGTCTGTCTTTCTATCTGCCTGTCTGTCCGTCTGTCTGTCTATCTGTCTGTCTGTCTGTCTATCTGTCTGTCTGTCTGTCTGTCTCTCCATCTGTTTGTCTCTCTATCTCATTGTCTTACTGTCTCTCTATCTCACTGTCTTACTGTCTCTCTATCTCACTGTCTTACTGTCTCTCTATCTTACTGTTTCTCTATCTCACTGTCTTACTGTCTCTCTATCTCACAGTCTGTCTGTCTATCTCACTGTCCCTCCATCTCACTGCCCTTCTATCTCAGTCTCCCTGTCTGTCTCTCCTTCTGTCTATCTTTCTGTCTGCCTGTCCGTCTAATTGTCCGTCTGTCCGTCTTTCTGCTTGTCCGTCTAATTGTCCGTCTATCCGCCTGTCCATCTAATTGTCCGTCTAACATCCGTCTAACTGTCCGTCTGCCCGTATGCCCGTCTAGTCTGTCTGTCTGTCTGTCTGTCTGTCTGTCTGTCTGTCTGTCTGTCTGTCTGTCTGTCTGTCTCTCTCTCTCTCTCTCTCTGTCTCTCTCTCTCTCTCTCTCTCTCTCTCACACACACACACACACACACACACAAACATACACACACATACGTTTTCACTCACACGGATGCATACACACAAAATACACACTTAGACCTTTCTCTCCACCCAACTACCCTCTCTCTCGTCCATGCAGGCGCCCACCCACTCATCCAACCACCCATCACCCCTTCCGCAACAGCCACCCGCCCGCCAGCACGCCTGCCCGTCCGCCCGTCCGCCTCTCCACCCGCGGCAGCCGCGCCCGTCTCGGCTGGAAAGCTCCGCTTCGCGCTTGATTGATCTTGACTGATGAAAGAAATATTAGCCCCAATTCGGCGCCGTTCTCAATATACAGAAGCAATTTTATAATCTGTTATGATGAATAGCTTGATATTCCAGCTGGTCATGAAACATCTTTCTTTTTTCCCGTGGAAGAGAACTTTTTTTCCCGCGCGCGGAAACATTGGGTCCGGGCCCAGTTTTGATTGGCATTGAAGCCTGAAGCTGATGTAACGTGTGTGATAGCGTTTTGTATTGTGGGGCACAAAGGAGACGCTTCGTCGGGAGGTAGAGAGCAGCGGCGGGATCTGTCAGCGGCCGCGAAGAGGAATGGACGAAGGGGACGGCCCGTTTCTGCGTGGCGCCGCCGCCGTCGCCCGGGCGATTTCGGACAGTCGTGTGGGCCCTGCAGAGGCGGTGTCTGGGTCCGTTGCAGGTTTACACAGCCGCTTCTGCTGCTTCTTCCGTTGATTCTAAAATTTCTACATTTTAACAAATTATTTTAAATGAATAGATAGTGAATTATTATTATTATTATTATTATTATTATTATTATTATTATTATTATTATTATTATTATTATTATTATTATTCCAGCTATTTTAATTCTACGAGCTGAGTTTCTTCTTTCTCCTTTCTTACTTCATTCTTCATACTTACTTCTTTCTTTTTACTTCTTTCGTTCGCGTCCGCAATGTTTGCAGTCGTGTCTACAACCCAGTTGCCGGAAGAGTTTTCATTTATTTTTTGCGCTACCGCATCTAATATTTTTCAGAGACCCGAGTCGTGCTGTGGTATATGAATAGCACGGTTTGCATTACGGCAACAAACCACGTTCCGAGCAGATATAGAATAAAAGAGTGTTTTTTTAGAATAGAGTTTTAATGTAATTTTTGGTGCTCGTGCTATTGATGGTGGTATTGTCATCTTTACTACTCTTAATAAGATGCTAGAATGAATGAACATAGAATTAATTCATGATTAACAGTTTGAGTGAATGATCATGCATTTTTTCAAAGAACCCGATGTGCTGTTTTCGGATTTGGTTTTTTGAGATCCCTATTTTTTTAAATAACAATATTTTCTTACATTTTTCTATTAATTTATGTTCGGGTTGAATCTGTATTAGTTAGATTGTATTTTCACTCAGTAAATCAATGTTATGAATGAAAATTCCAAACGTCAACCAATTGAAGGCCTGTTTGCGGAATCCTGTTTCAAGTTTGCTGTAGGCCAGGTAGCCTCCCCTCTCAGAGCAAAGCGCACTCTGTGCAGGACAAAAGCGAACAATGAATGGTCAGGGGAGCGGAGGAGACAAGGAAGGCGTCCAGTTGAGAACATGCGGAATCGCTTGATTGCGTCCTGCTGTCTGGTTTCTCACACCCGTTTCGTAGTTAATCCCCTTTCACTTTTGGCTACTTCAAAAGGCATAGCTCAAATTTATACCTGGCTGGATTTTTGGGAGAGGAAAGAAGGAAACAGTGTACCGTTCTTGAGTAACGCAAATATATGTTTATCAATGGAGAGGAAACCTCGAACAAAGGTGATCAAAGCAGAATCTTCGGAACTGTGCATGGTATCTAACTAAAATAATTAATTATAATTAATTTTACTCTTCATATTTTTAGTGAAGGCAATTACACCCTTTCTCCTCCTCTTCAGTAGCCAAATTTACACGTAAAAATCAGTTTCAATAACTGAAGAATATTCAAAACATCTTAATTCCGTAATAACAAGCATTCCTTATTCTATCTGACCGTTACAATACGAGACAAAATGAAAAAGTTCGAAGGAGCATTTGTTTTTTTCGTTTTTCCCGTTCAAATACGAAAGCGAAAGCACTAATACTAACGTGAGCTCTTCCTTGTACTCACGAGGAAAAGCCAACAGGTTGCAATTGCGCGCTGCCATTTTAGGAAAGGCAGTTAAAAGACCCAGGAAAAGTTGACCGAGGATGCAACGGGGATACGCCGGAGAACACGAGCCGCGGTGAGCAACACTCTGTGGACACCTCGGCGATTGTTAGGAGGCTTTTACCGGGAGTGTTATTGGCCAGCCATGTCCCCATTGATGTGGAAACGCTTGCCAGTCAACAGTGATTATGGCGATTATATCACTAACATAGGCAGCGTAGTTTGCTCGAATGTTCTAAATGCCCGACGTTTGCTTGTACCGAGTTTATTGAGAAAGCGCGTCAGAGAAACTTCTGGCACTGGTGACTAGAGTCCGGATTTTTATAATTATATTTTTTTCTTTCTATATTATGTTCTCAAAATGTTATCTTGGCGAATCATGGCAATTCTAACACAATATCAACACTTTTTGTTACATATTTTGTACTATACTACATATTTAACATATTGTGCAAAACTGTACTATTCTACCAACTATTTAAAATTTAAGACACAAACAATATTAAATGAATTTTCATACAAAGATTTTATTTCAAAAATCTGAATTTTTTTTACACAAATTACAATTGCGTGCTGAGGACGCTGTCTGGTTGGGTTAACCACCGTCTGCACGTTATTTTGCGACAAATGCGCACCAGCGTTGAGAATATTGCCTATAGGTATGGAAAGTATTAAAGTCTCTTGATCTTTAATCCCAATTCCCACGAAATATTGTTTGTCGCAGACATGTACTACTAGTTATTGTTTGCCTTTCATTGAGTTCTCACGTTGAGACGGTGGCCATACAGCTCTCAAAAATAAAATTTTACTCTTAGAAATGTTAATCCAATACGCCAAGCAACATTAATTTTTAAAAATGGTATAATGTTTTATTAATATAATTTGAAATTTTGTAAACTTATTTTGCTTCTTTGTAAATATTCTATAAATATATTACGATGCATGTTATATAATCCCTTTCTACGTATTTATTACATAATCTTATCGTTTTCACTATATATTCATGTACATATTTTGTAGTATCATACTACATATTTTTCCAGACTAGTGATGGTTATCAGAGTTTCTTTGCTGACCATGTGCTTGCGGCTTTGCGCCGGCATCATTTCAAATTGATGTTGATATGAGTGGAATGCCTTTGCAGTAAAATATTTGTTTAGGTATTTATATGTTCTACTTATAGCGCTTCGATTTAATTTATTTGTTAATTAGTTGTAAATTAATCAATTCTAAATAAAAATTCAGGGAGAGAATATGTATCTCAACCACTCAGTTCTCAATCACTTCTTTCTAAACAGAACACAAATGCCACCACGTAGATCTAAGAAGAAATTATTGCTCTAATTGGAGATAGTGTAACTCAATTATGTCTGTGGAATTGGACAGAGCATGAATGCAGAAATGTATGGTGCGTATAATTTCCTATTGTTATTTTAAGAAAAAAATCATTGAACAGTTTATATATATATATATATATATATATATATATATATATATATATATATATATATATATATATATAATGTTCGCAAAGTGCGAGGACAGCATTTACAAGGGAATAAAAAGCATTTATTATACAACAAAGAATGAAATTAAATGTGTGTATGGGAAAGTGTGGATGAAATTGAACCATAAAATGTTCCAAACACATTGCATCCGTTCTATAGGGAATATTCTAAGATGTTAGATTTTGACAGTTTATAAGAAACCATCCGCACAAAAGTTCGTTTGTTCGTGCTGGATCGGAAATTATCCTCGGCACACACACACACACACACACACACACACACACACACACACACACACACACACACACACACACACACACACATACAAAACACAAATATATACATGCAAACATGCGTATACACATTCATACATATATACATTACATACATACTACGCCGCAACACTTTTTACCGTTGTGCTTAAGTCAGAAGCGATGCGTCCTAAAGCATTAAAACTAGGTTTTCGAGTCCCAAGAAGGAATATGTGTTTAGTTTTCTTATGCCCAACACCACAAAATGATATATTTTTGGATGTTCTATTACACTTTTGTAAGGTTCACTCGGATTGCCCCGGAATGACATAAACGCTTGAACTTCAGTTCCAATGTAAAACTACTTTCACTTCTAAAATAATTTTTAAAAGATACTTTTTTATGGAAATTACAATGTTTTGCAAAAAATCTTTGACCTTTCTATTACATTTTTATCCTATCTGCTTTTCTGGGATTCCAGAAATTCCTCATTTTTTGGCATTGTCAGCCTCCGTAATAATTAAAAATATATTTCACAATAAAAACAAATTGAATTTCTGAATTTCCAATTTAATTTCTTAATTAAAATGTGTGTAAGCATTGAGAATGTAGAGAGAATCTGGAGCAATGAGTGAGGACCATGAGGAGGAATATGCAGTGGAACATGTTATGAACATGAAGAAACCTGAAGGGATCATAAAGGGAACGCGGGGAAATCATTTGGGATACATGCAGAAAAAGTTTGAAAGTGCAGAGCATTCAGGAAACATATAGGAAACACATGGTAAACATGTTGGAAACATGTAGGTAAACATGTAGGTTAATATGTGAGGAAGCATGTAGGGAAACTTGCGGGAAACATGCTTGGAGAATGCAATAGAGTGTGAGAATCGTGCCATGTAACCAGCCATTCGGAGATACGATAGAGAGAACTGGGAATATGTGGAGGGCAAGAGGAGAACGAGTTATTTTTCTTTAGGCATTATTCTACGAGATCCTTTTGAACCTTTTTATTCATTCTTGGACACTAATCTCTTTTGGATATCCTCCCCCAGTGGCATGTTTGGGTTGCAGAATCAAGTAGGACATCGAAAACTATGTCAAATTAAATTGACGCGTCAATGGACCCTACATGGCAACAATGCTGCTACAAACAATTCAGACGTTGATCGTCTGAAACTGGGATTCATTATGAAGGTATTTTTTTCTTTTAAAGCAATAATTTGCGAAATACGTAATGATCTCACTGGTTCAGCTAGTACCAATACAATATTACATGAAATAAAATGTCCTTGATTTATTTTAGAGTATTTTCACTTTTAAGACAATGGTTTAGAAACTGCGGAAAGCCTGCTTCGGTCCAGTAAATAATATTTATTTTGTGAAAAAATGTGTATCTGAATAAAAAATTCTCATACAAAATAAGTGTATGCAATTTACATGCAAATTTAATAAAATAATATTCATAGTAGCATCAATTCTTAAAAAGTATTGTTTGTATTGTTTACATTAATTATTTATCTGTTTAACACCAGTTGAAAACGATGCAAACTAGCAATCGACAAGGAGTCATGAAATGCAGAATATGCATAGGTAACAAACAAGATAAAACCCGATTTTCACTGATTTTTTTTTTCTTTTAAAAATGTTAGCATTTTTTTTTCACCCAATCACGAAATGTATATTCCAGAAAGAAGAATACAGGAGAAGTTCCCAGCCTACGACTGAAGAAGGCACATGGAGGCGGTTTCGAAGTTGATTGCACATTACGTCTTAGAAACAATGAATGGTTCACTGAAAGAGTCTTGCAGTTGCTTCATCTGGCAAAATGAGTACACCAGAAGTAATAAAAGAAGTAGAATCTGCGACCTAGGTGTGTACTCTGAAGATGTCATCGGGCCATTATATACAATGAAAATTATTCTAGAAGAATCAGGTATCTTTGTACTACGACTATGGTATGGTAGGTTTTCGACTCCTCCCCAATTTCCTCGCATTACGACAAACTCCAAATGATGATTCTAGAGACACTTGATTGATTGATTTTTTCGTGGTTCTGGGCGCATCAACTGCTTTGGTCATTAGTCCCATTAGTGTAGTGCATGTTTTTTCTCGGAAGAAGGCGGTGATCTTCCCCCGCAGGATGGCGAGATCCGGCGCCGACCTACCGTCGGCTAGTGGGGTTTCCCCCTAACCAGGATTCTCCCACCAGCGGGGCACCACCCCAGCCAGGACAAGCTCTAAGTTCTCCCGGAATATGTGCTAGTGTAGTGCATGTTGGTGTAAGTGTGTGTGTGTATGTGTGTAATGGGAGAGCACAGGCCAAGGAAGAGGAAGGACAGATCGCGCGCGGTCCGTGGCCCGTTTGGTAGGGTACTGCTCCGGCATTCGCATGGTATTGATCGGAGAAACCACTGAAAACTACCGATCAGAGCAGCCGGCCACTAGAATTCTCCTCCAGACAGCGACTGAATTCGACCTGGCTGAAAAGCTAGTGTCGAAAATCCTGCCGCCGTGGGGAGTGGGAACCTAGGACCTCCCGGTCAGAGGCGTTGCAGTGACATCAGTTGATGCACTGAGCTACCGCTCCCGGTACAAGAGAGACGTCGCAGACATTTCATATGACAAAATGAAAGTTTCAGACCTATGAGTGTACTAAGCACATAGCGGTGAACGTTCCTCACCTCATTCCTTTCAAACCCAACGATATCGCTAACTTTAAAAAAAAACTCAACATAAAATTTAGTGTAGCAAAATAACTGAAAAAACTGTACCTACAGCAGTGGTATGCACTAGGCGGCGACTGCTGTTGCTGCAGCAGTGGTGGCTGCGACGGTGGAGTTAGTTGTGTCGGCGGCGACTACCTCCCCGAACCGCCTCCCGCTGCGGCGGTGCCCGCCTGTCCATCAATTACTGGCGGCGGTCGACCCGCGATTGTTTTAAGCTGTGACACGAAAATAAAAGCCATTCGAATGATTCAACATTTATTAATGAGGTTCCGTTTGAATGGACGTAGTTACAAATATGTTCCAGGATTAAGATCCTATACCTCAGGCCGCCAGGGCCCTTCCTTTCGCAGGCTCGGCACGCACTCACACACGAAAATAGAGAGGAAGGAAAGAAGAAAAAAGAGAGAAAAAAGGGGGACGCACAGCGCCGCCGTATATTTATTGGGAACATGCCTCTGAAATGAATCCTTGAATATATCTTGCATATGAAATGGGGCGTTTTCTAATTTCGGAAGAGCGCGGTGTTGTGTGGAAACACACAATGGCCGACGGGCGAGCTTGTGGATGCATCGGCGGGGATGTGGATTTTTCGTTCGTGAGAGGCTTTCGAAGTCGTGATGCATCCGCCGATTTTGCGGCTATTCTCTTCGTCCGTTGGTCAACACCTGTTGGAATATGAAATGAATTTTGTCTATGAAATGGGCCGTTTTCTGATTTCGAATTAGCGGAAGAATTGTGCACCGTGAATGCACGCACTGGCCAACAGGCTTGCTGGAAGCTAGTGAAGGCCTGTTGTCATGTCATGTACCCGGCTTTTTTTATTATTGCGGCATTTACATAAAGCATGGTCCGCAGTGATAATCATCGACAGAGTGGGATTTATAAATAAAAAATCTCATCCTTCCCCCATATAAAATGGTGACCGATGAGAGGATGGGAAAGGATATGATGGGGACAGGATGCTTCTCTAGTGAGGGGTGTGTAGTTGGATGTAGTGGGTTTGAGGTGGTGATGAAACTTAATGGACTTTTTTTAAATTTATTTTATTTTTTAAAATATTTTTAGGTTATGGAGATGAAGATTTTCGTATAATATTTTGTCTTTATTTGGGATTATAGTTGTACTGTCATTTTGACATTGTTAATGTAATGTAAATACAGTCGAAGTAATTTAGAAGAATATTTTTTCGGGATAGGTATGTTAGTGAAGGAGTGATGAAGACCTGTTGGCGACGATGTTTGGATTCTTCGACTAGTGGTCAAGTTTTTAAGTTATATTGCTGCCGCCAAAGAGTGAAGTATTCATTATTATATACGCTGTTGCTGTTCTCTTCAACTGATAGTCCAAATATTTTTAAAATAATTGCATGTATTTCACGCAAATTATATGGAACTTTCCCATAAGGACCCAACTTATTAGGACACACACAATGACTGACAACTTGCTAACGATCCTCAATGAGAACATACTATTACAAATGATATGGTTAATCTACGTATGACTGACATTGAAAGTTGTGGCATAGATGCAAATGTAAGCATGGTATGCTGCATTGCACTTGCTGTTGTCTTCATCTGTAGGTTAATACTACTGCCTGCTGGAGTATCGCCTTAGTTACTGAGTGCGGTGAGGGGTAGTCTCTCGCGGTTCCCCTGATCGAGACCTAGGGGGACAACTGTTTCGAATCTTACCCACCACACTATGTACTGAAAATAAATTGTGATACTGTAATACGCACTGAATAGTACTTTTAAGCTTCCTATGTGCCGAAAGTCTTCAAGCAAGTATACTATCAAGAAAACGAAGCCGCCATCGACTTTCTTCCTACCTGACGAATCTATCTCGGCCAGCTTTGGGTAGTACATTTTATGTTTTCTGTTTGCTGTTTGATCGAATGACTCATTAGTGTTTCCTATTGTTTCTATGAGTATTTATCAAAAAGTGACCGCATTTATTAATGGGTCTAGTCTCTTTTCTCCAATGCTTTTCCCAATCTAATTTACCGACACTATTTTGAGAGTTAATACCACTAAACACTAAATCTATAATTTTTCTATGACATATCGCACATAGCACGCTCCCTCCATCCCAAATCGCTCCCCAGATAAAATCCCTCATTTCATTCAAACCACTTCCTCCAGCCCATACCATCTCCCTCCATCACATATCACTGCCTCCAGCCCACACCTCTCCCTGCATCCCACACCACTTCATCCCACACCACTCCCTCCATCCCACACTATTCCCTCCTTCCCTCACCATTCCCTCCATCCCACACCACTCCCTCCATCCTACACCACGCCCTCCATCCTACACCACACCCTCCATTCCATACAGCCCGTCCAATCCAAACAAGCCTACCAACACACCCACTATATTCACTTCTGCATCAACCACCTCAGGCTGTGCCGTCCCCGTAGCGGGTCCGTAAGCCTTGCCGCGGTGCGCGGACAAGTCGTGCGCTCCTACAGCTCAGCACTTTGAGCGCGCTGCTTTATGGGAGCGCACGCGCGCGGGCTTGGAACACGGGCGAGGCGGAAGTGGCCGAGTGCCTACGCGGGGCGCGGCTCGACACGCCGCCGCCCGCCGCCGCCCTCGACGCCGCAAAGGCGCGCCACCGATTAATCCGGCGGTCGCGGACCAGAGCTCCAATGCACAGAGTGCAAAGTGGTTCAAACTATGATGCAATGAAAAAGGTTCACTGTCAGAAATTACATTATATTTACTGTCGATTTAATGTACCACTGTACATGAATTTCAATGTACCTTGTACATTAAATGGAGATTAATGTACTTGTACATTAAATTTAATGCTTAAATTAAAATCAATGTAGATTGAAGATGCGACTGATAACTTAACTTGCGTCCACTACATTTAAATATACAAGTACAATATATTTAATGTACACGTACATTAAGGTTACTGCACGTGTACATTAAATTTAATTTACGTATATGAAAATTACTTTCATGAACTTTTACATTAAAAATAATGCAGAAATTTCTAACAGTGTATAACATAACTCATTTCCCAGCAGTGCAGCCAGACCATTCGATTCAGTCCGTTATCGATTGAAGAGAAGGATTTTGTGAAGTCAGAAAGGTTAATCCAGTTTAGAGAGCAAATTTAGCAGATTTAGAGATAGAGCAAATTTAGAGATACAGTTTTAATTATGAGTTTCGATGAGTAGGTACTGCTTATTTCTAGTGTCATAAAACTGTGACACACCCCGAATTATGTTGCATCAAAACGCCATTTTATTCAAGACCAAAATGGCATGTATGGTTATTTCCAACCATGTGTAAATTCGCTTACCGTTTCATAATAACTACGAGTATTTTGTTTCATGGTTAATCGCAAATTCATGAAACAAATGCAGTGAATCCTTGTTAAATGGACTTCAAATTTTTATAATATACCTATCATTTGATAAATCGATGTGACTTTTTCTCTTGAAATTTGTATGTTGTCCTTTGATTTAGCGAACCTCTTAACTCCAAAATACAAAACTTTGTAGGAGAGAGAAAAACATCAACTGACACACATATTTTTTTAGAATTGGTGATGCTAAGCTCGCATGATACCTGAAAATACCGAATGTTTTAAAAGATGTGGAATCTTGTTACTTTCTTGTACTATTTCGTATTTTTAAACATTTTCTAACTTACTTTAAGAGGTTTTTATGGAAAATTGAATGGAGTTTTCAGGGAATACATTTTGTGCTTGTATTCTATAATTTTCTTATTGAATTTAAAAGCACTCATAGAGTCAAAGTGCCATAGAGATTGAATTATATCACACGTTGATGGAATATGAGTTATAAACAAGAGGTGCTATCACATAGAACAGACTTTCTTGAATTTTTGGTAAAATAATAGTAATTATGCTTGTGTAAACGGGTAAAAATTTGTTTCGTATTTTATCTCATTAAAATGAATTATAAAGGTATGATCCAGAGTCAATAATTTAGATGAAGTAAATAATTACTTCATATTTTTAGTAAACATATTTCCTGCTTACTTCCAACTTCGAATTAATTCTCTTTGGAGTTCGAATTATAATGAATCAACGGAGCTCTGTTTTTCTTGGCAATGCTGACGCCGCACGATCTATTCTTTCATCTAATTACAATAAAAATACCATGCTTAATATTTTTAAATATCATAGTATCAGAAAGTACATAATGTAACCCTCACGAAACATGGCTGCTTAGCTGTGTGTGTGTGTTTGTGTGTGTGTGTGTGTTTGTGTGTGAGTGTGTGTGTGTGTGTGTGTGTGTGCGCGCGCGCGCGCGCCTGCGCGCGCATGTGTTTCGATTTTTACGTGCATTGGAAATTTGTATTGGAGGATATTTTATCAATCACATCCCAAGGGACGTCTCATTTTCGGAATTGTAAAAGAAAAATTATTATTTTTAATTAAGAAAAGGTTCGTGATCGGCAACATTAAAGAGAACGACTTACTTTTAAATGTGGTGAATTATCATTCAACAATATGATCAATGTTATATGTTTCTATGCGCTTAAAACATGTATTTTGATACGACGTGTTTAAAATAAGGAAAACTTTCTTTAATAAGGACTTAAAATAAGGACTTAAAATAAGGAAAAGTTTCTTTAGGTAATGTAACCAGTAGTAATCATTTTAATAATAATTTCAAGATTGATGAATTAATTAACTTAATAAATTTATGAAAATACATGTGCTGTGTTTATGTTTGAAGTAATACGGTTTGGTTGTATTGAAGCAATTTTTCTGTTAATTATATTGACAATGACTGTAGTCCAATCGAAGACAATTTTTTGTTGGGGGGGGGGGTTCCTCCTTTCACCTCATATTGCGGCCACTTCTCACAACTAACTTTCTTTAATACATTTATTAAATAAAGAATTATTTAAACTTATTAGTTCCCAACATAAAACTTCTGTCAAATATTATCAATGTACGGTTATCGTACTTTACTCCTTTAATGTAATAATTCTACAAGGCGTGTGTTCATATCGTAGCTACGCAATGAAAAATGGACGACGCTTCTCTGAATCGCCCGTCTCACCCACTGCTCGACTCGGACCGTCTGACGGCGACATTCATCCCACATCCTCCCTCCCCCCTCTCCCAACCTCGCCCTCCCCACCCCACCACACCTCACACCGCACCACACAGGTGTCCAACCGTCCTCTCGCCCGCCCGTTCGCGTCTTATTAAGATAGCCACCCTAATGGATCGCGCTTTGTAATACGCAGACATATAGGCGTGTATCCCGTGTGCTTCTTTGTTCCGGACCGGTAACGCCGTCGCGTTGGGAAGGCGAACAGGACCACGCGGCATGTTGTACCCCTAGCGCCATGAATTTAGGCTCAGCGCTCCGTACTCGCCAGCCCGCCCACTCATCAACAGGAAAGATGACTCACTACCAGCCTCTCACGCGAAAGGCAATTTAGAAAACGAGCCAGCGTGTAATATATATTTTACTTTTTTTTCACAAAAAAAGAGCTCCAGTTTACCGCCGCACTGCGCAAACATATTGAATCCAACCGCGGATATTAACAAAAACGCGCAATTTCAGAGTCGCCGCATGCACGAAACAATGCGAAAACGCGGACGTGGCGCTTAGCGGAAAAAAAGAGGGGGAGATACAGAGAGATTCGCGCCAATACCTGCGTGTTACGTGTATGGGGGTGGAGGGGGTAACGCCACGAGGGGGGAGGGCCATTAAAAACCCTCGCAGACGCAACAACCCCCGCGAATTAAAATCAGAGCCATCGCTCTCTCGTCCCAGAGGGGGTTTAACAAAACTGCAAAACCCATTTAACACTGATATAATCCTATCCGATTTGGACCGATCAAGCAATATTGATTATAAGTATAGTCGTTTGTCGCTGAAATCCAGCTCTACAAAAGCAGGGAAAAGGCAGTCTCATTAACGGCAGGCCTAGCGCGATGGCGGGTGGGGAGAGAGGGTGGGGGGTTGAGGGGGGTTGGAGGGTTCGCGCGAGGGACCCGCGAGCGGTGTGCGCGGGCGCTATCTACTAATCCAATCGGACAACCATCAAACAATGATATTTCGTTGATCCTCTTACGGGCCCGCGCCGCGCCGCGCCGCGCCCGCCGGTGAACGAGATAGACGAATCGCACAAAAGAAACGCCCAGTCGCGCTTATTTGTGTCATCGAGCGAGGATTTGAGCGGTGCGGCGCGTGCCGCGGGGGTGGGCGGAGGTCGGTGAGGATGGAGGAGGTGGGGAGGACGGTCGGCGAAGGTGGGGGAGGTGGGGAGGACGGTCAGAGAGGACGGAGGAGGTGGTGAGGACGGTCGGCGAGGGCGGAGGTGTTGAGGACGGTCGGCGAAGGTGGGGGAGGTGGTGAGGACGGTCGGCTAGGGCGGAGGTAGTGTTGAGGACGGTCGGCGAAGGCGGAGGAAGTGGTGAGGACGGTTGGCGCGTGCCGATGGGGTGGACAGAGGTCGGTGAGTGCGGAGAAGGTGGTGAAGTCTGTCAGCGAGGACGGAGGAGATGGTGAGGACGGTCGACAAAGACGGAGGTGTTGAGGACGGTCAGCAAAGGCGGAGGTGTTGAGGACGGTCGGCGGGTGGGGGGCTGGGAGGGCCGGGTCTAAGCGAGGGCGGAGGAGGTGGTTAGGACGGTTGGCAAGGACGGAGGAGGTGGGGAGGAGGTCGGCGAGGACCGAGGAGGTGGTGAGGACGGCCGGCGACGGTGGTGGTAGTGTTGAGGACGGTCAGCGAAGGCAGAGGAAGTGGTGAGGACGGTCGGCGAGGACGGAGGAGGTGGTGAGGACGGTCAGCAAAGGCGGAGGTGTTGAGGACGGTCGGCGAAGGCGGGGGAGGTGGTGAGGACGGTCGGCGCGTGCCGCAGGGGAGGATGGAAGTCGATGAGGGCGGAGGACGAGGTAGTGGTTGTGATGAGGACGGTCGACGAGGGTGGTGGGATGGTAGGGGAGTGGGAGATGGAAGCACGCCAACCATGTCTACGCAATGAATGTGAAGAATAGCAAGTCACGACGAAGAGATCATGAGCGCAAATTATTGTTGCTATATGATTATTTACAACAGAAGTCACTATTATTCCTGAGTTATAAAATCAGTCATCACATATAAAGCCACTATTATTATTATCATCACTAAAGTCGCTATTTTAAAACAGAGGTAATGATGTGGTTAAATGAAGAAAAGTTGACAGGAAAAAGACGAAATGAGAATTTCTGTTCAGGAACAACGTGATTAAAACTGTTTACGTGATTAAAACAAAAAAAATTCAAGAAAATCACAAGAAGCAATTGAAAACATGTAAATGTTGTAAAAACATGTAAATGTGTTCAATTAAAAGAAGCAGAAAATATTATTGTTCTCGATAAAGAAGCAACTAAGAAGAAGAGTAGATTAAAATACCGTAAAAGTGAAAAGAAAGAAAGAAGAGGACAAAACAATCGAGGAGTACTAGTAAAGATGTGACTATGTTCAGATACAGGAATGTGAAATAACGCCAGTAAAGATATTACTGAACAGTGGAAATGTTGTAACCATCGAGAAGACGGCAGCGTAGCCAATGAAATACCGGAAGGGTGGTGACAGTGAACATGAAAGAGGCAACGGTAAGCACGATCGCGGTGACGGGGATGAAGTAGTAATGCGGGAGTTGGGTGTGAGTGACATCACAGGCAAAAGATGCTCGACTAAAAGCCGCCTACAGCCCATTAATTTTTAGTTACTTATTAAAAAAACGCGAAAAATCCGGTCGTTATTCGAACTTCCTCTAGTGATTATATTTCGAGCAACAAAAAAACAAGCCCGGCGCGCGCTCCTCACTGGGCCCGCACTGACAAGAGGACGAGAGAGAGAGAGAAAGAGAGAGGGGGAGAGAGAGAGTTTCGGGGGGAGGGCAAAAATCATGGAAGCTTTTTTTGTAATGCGCGCGTTTTTAATACGAGCAAATGGCTAATTATATAGCCTGGGACGGCATGATTAAACGAGCGCCGTGTTTGTTAGAGCGGGCGGGGGAGGGGAGGGGAGGGGGGAGGAGGGCGCCCCCGCCGGCGGGATGATCAATCAGCGACGTCATGAGGCAGTTTTAATTGGCGGCGGCGGCGGCAGACAAAGGCTGACGACTGTATCGCCCGGCACCGATCGCGGGGACCTTACCGGCGGCCGCCGCCCGGGAGCGCGCCCACCGCACGCCCCCGCCCACCACCGCCTCTCGCTCCCTTTCGCCTCCCGCCTCTCCTGCCTCGATATATTATTCAATAAATATTTCACTTTTTGTCCCTGTCTCTGTCCCTCCCTTTCTCTCTCTCTCTCTCTCTCTCTCTCTCTCTCTCTCTCTCTCTCTCTCTCTCTCTCTCTCTCTCTCTCTCTCTCTCTCTCTCTCTCTCTCTCTCAACGCATTACTTCTGTATATTTTTCATTTGTCCATATTTGGTTGGTAATCAATTCACATCTTTCGCAGAAGGTCCACATAATTCACACTCTTAGTTTAACTTTCCAAAGTTTGTCTCTTCATAAAGCTAGTTTATTCTCTAGCTCATTGCATCGAAGTTTGTTCGCCGGGTCAGACCAGTCCATTGATCTGCCATTTTGCCCACTCATACTTCGTTCAACAACGGTCTTGCATTGACCAGCTTTAAAAATTAGATTTTCTTGAAATCTGCTACAATCTTTTTCTTGTAAAGTACACGGAAAGTGAGTAGCCTGAAAAATGGCGCTTGCCCGATTTTCGTCGATCTATGTGAATTTACGAAAATTGCAAAACTTACAAATCATGCGTGAATATACGAGCTACTGTAACACCACTAGTTACTTTCTCACACACTCCTTTAGGAAGTATAGGGATAGTTATGTAATGAAGTAAAGAATAAGGGCGATTTCCGGCAGAAAAAGTCGTATTTATTATAGATTCCTGATATCGAAAAACTTCGTATTTCTATTTGTAATAAATTCTTGACTCTCTTTGTGAATTCATAAACCACATTTTGAGAGTTCCTGATACGGAAATATTGGTTTATGACGCAATTTCTGTCCATCCATCCTTCGACTTCCCCCTCTGAGAAAAACACTGGCGGCTAACTCGCAGACAGAATTTTGACTTAAATTCATATGCTCCAATCGTCCTGTGATGTCACATGCCCTTGCATTTGAAACGAACATGTTGTTTTTGAGGTGAGATAATTGACTGAAGCCCCAACGATATTTTCAAAATTTTCTAAAAAAATGTTTCCAAATATTTTGTTGTTATTTTTCGTAAAAAGCAAAGAATGCTTGTAAAAATTTCACTGTTTCAATTTTCGTTGTTTTCTATAGTATTTCGGCAATTGCAAAAGTTTACGATTCTTCCTAAACCTACAAAGTTGAAGATATGTCTTTTTCATCTTTCTTCTTAATTAAGTATATTTTTCCACCTTAGATTTTTAATGAATGCCATGTACATTTTTTTTCGAAACGAATAGCGTTGTCATTTTACGTGAAATAAAGGTAATTTTAAAAACCAAAACTTTACAAAATGGCTTCAAGTTTGTCTTTAAACTTTTCGAATGGATAGAGCTAAATCTCCTAAAGAAAATGACGTAAACGGTATTATCAGTATTCTTTAAAAAAAATACACAAATGTACGTTCAAAGGTACACAAATATTACATAACCATTACAAATAATGCGAAAAACTACGTGCTGATGTACAACCATTAATTTTAGCTTCATATTAATACCGAGATTTCAAAGAAGTGTTCGTGATACATTTTTATTTGCTCTTTCTGGGTGCGTCATATACTATGATCAATTGTCATGGAAGATATTCCAGAAGGTGATATTGATTTTCCCCTACTAAAATGTGAGAACCAGGTGTTTACTATTCTAAATTGAACAATAAACGATAGAACAAGGCAGAAGTAAGTAATGTGATAAAATAAATGACAACATATTAAAAATTTACTAAAATGAGGACATTTAAAATACAAACGACGAGAGGGTAATTGACGTCAATGCAGGACTGTTCTCCCAAAAGAAGGATGGTTGGCAACCGTAGTTAGTGTAGTTAATATAGTGTTCGTGTCACCTATGTAACTAGTGAATTGGGGGAATGCTGATGAGGTGTTGTTGACATTATTCTATGATGAAGTAATGGAAGTCATCTTTGTCAACTTGTCGAAGTTGATTTCCATTATCCCTATACAGTCTTTGAGTAACTCCTCGAGTGTGCGTATGTGCGTGCGTGCAGATGTGTGTATTTCCGTCACTCACGATTCTCGCACTTCTCGAACATTAATCGAGATATATGAGGAGTCATTCGACGCATCTCAGTCTCCTGATGGGGAACTGATCATTTGTTTTCAGATCAGGTCAAAACATTCAAAGAAATTTCCAAAAACGTGCTTTGGCGCTGCGATCTCAGTGAGTAAGCTGAAAATTAAACCAACGCCACCTAAATATATAAAGGGCCACCTATGTAGCTGGCGTTGATTAAACTCCAGTACCCAAAGGCATTTTTCGCTCAATACGCCATAATTTTCTTTCAAGACGTTGGCAACATTGCTGTTGACATCTTTAAGTAAACAAATGAAGTTAATTTGAACAAATGAGTGAATCGTGTGGCATATTTCATTTCAAGGTATTCCTAAGGACTATTTCCATATTTTAAAAAATGAATTTGCAAAAACCTACGAACAGTATTGCCCTGAAACTTATTAAATTTGAACAATTTCAAGTGAATACGGAGAAAAGAAAACTGTGAATGATGTTAGAGAATGAATGAAAGATCGACTTCTCACTTTCACGTTCTTAAGTGCACAAATAACGATTTTCAAATGAACGTGACCCAGACCTTATTCTTATTAAACTTAATTAACACCTTATTCACATAAACATACAAAATAGTCGGGTTTTAATATTTTATTATATTCCCATACGAAAATATTAATAGAGCAATTGCATAAGTGGAAGTAACTACAAATTAGACTGAGTTTGTGGAATTTTAATCTTTTCAAATTCTAGGGGAGAAAAATATGGAAGTGTTAAGCAAATTCGAGGAGGAATCAAATGTAGTTGTAGAAGATTTTGCGACAGAACTTTTGTAAATAATTGAGAATGATCTTATACTGGGATTAGAGAATAACCCAGAAGAACAGCTTGCATATGATATTTTTGCATTATTGCGCATATAAGCAAAAATCGTAAAACATATAGCTGTATTAAACTCCATTCGCATCAAAATGCTTTCCAAGTAATTTTTTACAACGATTATAATTTTGAAATTGCAATATTACCGGTTCATATCCGGTAAGGAGGTAAGATACAACGCCTTTAGATGTTGAGAATTTTTGAAGTGGAGTATAACATTATCAGCTACTACGATTCATTGTCAAGTTTAATGCCAGATACTGTAAAAATATATTTGAACAAAGTTACGCATGAAAGAAATGAAAAATAAAATAAACCTTCAACATATGAAAATACTTTTAACACAGTTTACGCGTCGGTGTCGGGGACGCCACACTCAACTAGTTCCATCATATGTAGCCATTGTCGAATCTCGAACCCAAGAACCACCCGGTCAACGGCGCTTCAGAGATAAAAGCTAGCGGTTCATGGAACTCACGTTCGGAAGACAATTCGCCCTTCTCCACAAGAGAAGTTACTCCGATGCGCGCGGTGCATTTAAAACAACACACTCTTTTCTCGCTTGCGATTCGGGTCCCGGCGATATTTTCTCCAAAGCTGCACCACTCGCACAGAAGCCTTCGCCAAAATTTGTGGGCTAATTCGTAAAGGAAGGGCGACTCGCTCTTTATTTTGTAGAGGCGCAGTTGTTTCCTTTCTCACTGCTGGCCGAGCAAGAAGAAAATGCGCTTCAAATTCATAGCATTTTCGTGACGTGTGTGGTGCCGTAGCTCGCAATGTTAGATGTGTGTAAACGGTGACCAGAGAGACGCATTGAACTTCTCGGTGTGAGCAAGAGGAAATCACTGCCAGGGATTACAGACATAAGATTCGCGATTTTATAAATCCGATACTTTCTCAGACGAGTAAAGATTGGTTCATAGTTAAGAATGTTTTAGGACTTAAGCCCAGATAAAACTCGTAAGAAAAATGCAAAAATAGTACAAACATATTATAATAAATGAATTAAATCTGTCACACTACCTTCCTTCACGGGCTTGCACGAGATAATTCTGGAAATCATCCTCCAAACGCGTCAATTATTCAGACCAGTAGTTTAATGATTGCAAGTTACAGATGGAAGGTGGCAGTGTTTAACCCCCGCAAAACTTACAATGCTAGATCTGGTGCCGACCTACACGTTGTGATATTTTCCTCCTCGTTTCTTCTCGGCGAGGTACTGCACCAGCCGGCACAAGCTTTAAGATCCCAATTGGTTTCCAATATTTGGTGTTGTGTGTTATGTGTGTGCAAGGGGAGAGAAGAGGACATGAGTGAGGAAGGAAAGATCGACTGTGGTCCATGGCTGTTGGTAAAGAGACGGTTCTGGCATTGACTTGGTGTTGATCGAAGAATTTAAGGGAAATACTGATTAGAGCAGTTTGCCACTAGAATTCTCATCTCAACAGTGGTTGCATCCCAGCTACGTAGATAGTGGAAAAAATCTATTGTAGAGACTCGCGCCATAGGACTTCTTAAACAAACTCGCCGGCATTTTCGTTATGTTTATTTTATAATCGGTAGTTTTTATGTGAAATGTAAATACTGTAACATCATTATAAAATGTAAAATAAAAGCAGATTCTTTCGCTAACCTAAACGGCACTAACTGTTGGCGATATCTTCCCTGTACTAAGAATGAGGTTGGATTAGAATTTCGTAACAAGCAGAAATGTTTCCAATCCATTATTTTAGAGTGGAAGACAAAAGAAAAACCTCACATATCTGGATCAAAAACACATATGAGCGACAACAAGACTGTGGGATTGTCTTCCTTGTCTCGACATTTTTTTAAAAATGATTTGTCTTTTCGACAGGACGTAGACAAAGTGTTAACAGTTTGATTCTTTTTTTGATAATGATATACATTAAATAAAAATCTTGACAAAAATTGCCAAATCCTGAAAAAGTGCAGGGTAATAATAGCATCAGTATTGATGGACTCTTTATTAAAGTTCAGCCAACTTTCACAATAAATTGTTACACGTTCATTTCATTTTAATTTGCCTGATAAAGTCAAGGAAGAATTATTTACTACTTTTTAGCTATTTGTGCTTTATAGAAGGAATGAAATGAAGAAAAATTATTTAAATACTGATCAATTAATTCAATTTTGACCAAGAAAACATTTTCTTTTTTCCATTAGCACTAACTTTATTTGTCTTAAATTTTGATCGGCAAAATTACACCGAATTACCGAAAGTAATTATATTAAAAATATTGAACAGGAAAATTTTCAGTTTATGTGAAAGCAAAAGTAATCTTAAAAATATACTTTATTAGTTTCTGACCACAGAGTATGTCAATTGTAATGTTAAGAATGTAAGCATAATGTTTATTAGATTTTGTTTTCTCAATGTCGTTTTAATGATGTTCCCTAAAGACTAAATAATCACCACCTTCGATTATACATCTGTAACTCATAATTACCACAGTAACGGTTCTGTCATCAGATCCGACCATGATCAAAACGTCTTACATACAAACATCTCAGGCAACGTATCTGTTAACAAAAATCAACGGTAAATGATTCTGCAAACATTTCGCTCTTTCTGGGGTTCTTTCACAAAAAGTGAATAAATGAAGTCAGTACTCTGTCGTATGTTCTTTTCTCTCAGTCCACGACAAATGCAGCATCCTCCTCTAAATTCAGACATGTTACCTGCCAACGGCTGAGAATACTGTTAACGAAAGCGACATGGATGAGGAAAAACTAGTTTTAATACATTTTTTACCTTCTTAGGACTAGAGCTGATGTGAAGAAACCGACCTGTTTGCAATTATTGTCCAGAAGATGTAGGAACTAATTTTATTGCACTACGCACTGAAAACACTAATGACCATCTGAAAGTGTAATGGGCTGCAGATAAAAACTACTTCTGCGTTGTAAGGGTAACACAAGAGACCTCACAAGGCCAGAGAATAATTTTTGCTGGGTTCCCTTTGATACTGCGTTCCGAAGCCGCGCTCTGATTACGAACGACTTGCAGCTGCTCAGTGCTCATGCAAGAAGTTTCTTACATATTCTTGTCCAACAAACAGACCTTACGTACATTCTTAAATTTGTAAATTAACTTAATGACTTTTTAATATATTCCAGGATCTAATTGAAGTTTTGTGCGACTTCATTGGTGACTCACCCATTCACCGTGCTGTGAAACTCGTAACAAGCATAATTATCGTGACACAATCATAAAATAAGACAAAAAGAAAATGATGTAAACAAAAAAATCAATAAAGTTTGAGAAATTTTTCCATGAAGTCAACACATGTTTTTATTTAAGCAACTGACTTTTATGTATTTTATTTTTTATATTTCAAGAAGACAAATCTTTGTTTATTATTCATTAGTTGATTGATGAATACATTCTTTTATTTTCTCCATAGTACGTCACACGTTTTTGAAGTCAAACAAATAAAATTAATCAAATGTACATCACATTCACGTGAATATGAAGTCAGGAGCACAGCCTTTTCGCTCAGCCCGACTACCAAAACTGCCAATCATCAATTCATTTATTTCATATACGAGAAATACACATTTTCAATGTTTTTTATTCAGCATGAGATGGGTAATTCCTTAACTTAAAAACAAAGGTTATTGTCGATGCTAACCACGATTGTTTAACATTTTAAAGGATGTAAAATAAAATCAGACGTAAGAACATAACGGCGTACAATTGGGATCTCCAGACGTTTCGTGGACGAGCTGGTGGCATGGTTAGGCAGCGAACGTGAACGGGGGAAGACAGGTTAGCCTGGCAGTGAACGATCGGTGAACACGCCAACGGCCGATCGAACGGAAGAAGGAGCGAATACGCGGAGAACGGTCAGCAAACGGATGGCGAACAGTCGGTGAACGAGCACAGATTCGTCAGCGCACAGGTTTCGATCGGTCGGTGAACGGGAAGTTAACGGTCGGTAAATGGGTGGTGAACGGTTAGTGAACAGACTGTCAACGGTCCGTGAACGATGGGGGAATGGGCGGTTAACAGGTAGAAAACAGCTTTGAATGGTCGGTGAACAGTGTTTGAACTGTCGGTAGGTCAACGGACGGTGATCAGGCGGTGAATTGTCGGGCGGGCAGTGAACGGGCGAAAGGAATGAAGAATGAAGAGCTTTGACGGTGAGCGGTGGGTGGTAGGCTTTGGGCGGTGAGCGGTGCGCGGTGAGCGGTAGACGGTGAGCGGTGATCGGTAGGCGGTGGGTGGTGGGCGGTGGGCGCTGAGCGGTAGGCGGTCGGAGGAGGGCGGTGAGCGGTGGGTAGTGGGCATTGGGCGGTGGGCGGTAGGCTGTGGGCTGTGGACGACGGGCGATGGGTGATGGGTTGTGGGCGGTAAGCGGTGAGCGGTGGGCGGTTAACAGTGCGCGGTAGACGGTGGGCGGTGGGCGGTGGGTGGCGGGCGATGGGATTGGGCGGAGGTTGCTCAGTGCTAGGTGCCGAACACGCCGCCCGCGCGCTCGCTTCCTGAAAAACGGCGTGCGGCGGCGGCCTTCTTTACAACCGCAATTAAGGCGTTAATGAATTCGTACACCTCGTTTATAAGCGTAATTTAGAGCTACACGCCATTTTCTTTGAGCCTATTACCGCGAGATCATTATTTATGCGGCCCCGCCCCGCGCGGTTTCCGACGCCGCGTGCTGCACGCGCCCTTCGCCACGCGCTTGCCTCAGCGCGCGACATCGCCATTGGGCGCCCCGGACCAGCCCCGCACACTTCACCTCGCAATTACCGGGAGGGGTAGCTCAGCGCATCCACTGATGTCACTGCAGCGCCTCAGACCGGGGGCTCCTAGGTTCCCACTCCCCACGGCGGCAGGATTTTCGACACTAGCTCTTCAGCTAGGTCGAATTCAGTCGCTGCTTGGAGGAGAATTCTAGCGGCTGACTGCTCTGATCGGTAGTTTTCCGTGGTTTCTCCGATCAACACCAGGCGAATGCCGGAGCAGTACCCTATCAAACGGGCCACGGACCGCGCGCGATCTTTCCTTCCTCTTCCTTGTCCTACCCTCTCCCCTTACACACCCCCTTACACTAACATGCACTACACTACCACACATTCCGAGAGACCGGTCGGAAGCTTAGAGCTTGTCCCGGCTGGGGCGGTGCCCCGCCGGTGGGAGAGTTCTGGTTAGGGGGAAATCCTGCTAGCCGACGGTAGGTCGGAGCCGGATATCGTCATCCAGCGGGGGAAGATCGACACCATTTCCCGAGGAAAAAACATGCACTACACCTACGGGACTAATGACCTAAGCTGTTGACGCGCCCGGAATCACCAACCAACCAAAATCACTTCGCAATTGTTGCCACGAGCACATAAGTGCGGACGCCTGCTTAATGCCGTGCACCTTAGTTTACCATGAAGCAGTTTCCTGTTGGTAGAAGCCACTGAAGTGTTGCCGTTCCCAGATCAATTTTCCATGTCAATGCTTATTTGGAGAAACTAGGATGCCAGGAGGATGTGTTTGTATATCCTTCATGCGCTGCAAGAGTGACATAACTTATAAAAATATCTGTTAAGATAATGCACTTCTGCCATTTGTTGGTGGAATACTGTTCTCTAAGATATGCTGCTGCTGTTGGAAGATAGACGTATCTGAAATTCTGGAGAGTGTGTTTAAAATTTGTGTTTTTAGTTCTGTCACTATTGTTGCCCTGAAGTGACATATTCAACGAAAATATTATCTTCGGTAAGTTATCTGAATTTAACGGACAAATGTGCTACTGACAGCAAATCTATTTTTCAAAAGTGTCACAAAACTAACTAATATTTTTTCCGTTTTATACGGATACAGAAAGCCTTCCTAGGCGATGTAATGGATGAGTGTTGAACCATGCTTTCCAAATTATTATCAAAAGTAAATACATCAATTACTTAATTCCAGGTGAGATTTTCACGCGTTAATGAATAAAGAGGTCTATTAATAATTTTTATTCGAAGTTAACTTGCGCAATATATCGTGAGGAGTATCGTGTGAGAGCATTAAAAATAATTTAGTTTGTTGAACTAGCATCGCACAAATGAAATTGTTTCCAAAATTATTCTGTGTGATAATTTTGGCTTTCTTTGTGCTCAGTAGAGTACAATAATTTTAGAATTGGTAATCAGTTTCAGGACAGAACTAAGAGTACCTTCCTGTGAGGACGGTTTCACTGTTTATAATAAGTTGCTTCGAATTTTTCCGAAATAGAATGTTTTTTTCTAAAAGTTAAGAAAATAGTAAAGATTTTACCAAAACAATTATGGGTATCAACGCATTTATTTTCTAACACAGAAAGTGAACCCACGTAGAAAAACAGAGATTTTACAGATTATTGGCATTTATCTAAGAGTGCAAAACAGTCTTCCAGTGTATTAACTATTCCAACATACATAAGCAAAATACCACATGACAATAAGCAACTAATTGAATTCGACTCTCTGAACTCAAAATATTTAAAACAAAAATTACTTTATTTTTTGCATGACGCCAGTAGTGCCTCATTGAAACAAAAAAATTCCCTATAGAAACACAAACAAATTTCACATATCTGTTGAGTCTTTACACACTATTATTCTTAACTTTTATTTGGGGTTATATCAAAAGTAATCAAAATCGCCATCAACTGCAATACAAATCATAATGTCATATAACCTTCTACTGTCATTCCGATTACTATATCAATGCCGTTCGGTCTTCCTTGGGATGAATGCAATGACTTATTAATGGAAGAGAATTGATGATGAAATAAATAATGGAGCAGTAGCAGAATAAGAGATAGAAGAAACAGGGTAAACAAGAGAAAATTTGCTGCGAACCTTCTTCTTGGACCAAACATTCTACATGGATCGACAGGGCATTGAACTCAGGCCCCAACAGGCGGAGGCAAACAGTGTCACCGCTGCATCAAAGGTAACTGATTATATTATTCATTTGGAATTCGGGATTTATCAACTACTAAGGTCAATGGGGTACATGAGATTTAATAAGTAGATAAGAGAACAATGTTGACGGATAGTGGAGGTGGGGTTCCTATTCAAAAATGTTTTAAGGTATCTCATAGTAAAAGAGTTTTGTAGCAAATTGGTTTTCTCCATTATATTATATTACGGTTATTTCTCATTATCTCTGCAATGTATGTGAGAGAATAATTTACAAAAACAAAAACAGTCGCTACCACAAAAAATATTTTGGAGACTGGTTGAGAGAGAGGATTTAAAGTGTGTCCGACGCTATGATTTCTCTCTAGGCTCTGATACTTCTCCGACTCCTACCAAACGAACAAGGCCCAAATTCTGAAAATGATTTTGTACAATTTTGGTTTTGAAATTACGCGATGAACGAGTAAACATGTCAACAATACTGAATGAATATATGAGCAAATTGCGTTGTTTGTGTTACACAGGACATATTGTATCTGCGTTGTAAACTGATCTAATTTGTGTAATTTACGGACGAAAATTTATCCAATTTATTTTCTGAATAGGACAGAAATGAAAAACGTAAAGGCCTGAACGGAAAAATGATTTCTGGAATGAGGATTAAAACTTCTAATTTCGTTTGGCAATAGAAGTTAGAGGTTCTATTTGAACCTCATGCACAGGGGCCCCGAGAATCTTGCAACGCCAGTGTAAATAACTACTTCCGCTCCCGAACCAGGAAACGAGTAACTTCCTCTAAATGCAACTCGGTACATTCGACTTACTCCGAGCAGCGAGCTACTGCTCGCTAAAACCCGAGCAGTTGGTAGGTTCGGCGAATGCTCGCTTCCTTTGATGTATCCACACGCAAATGTGGCTCAGGGCATCAACTCACGTCACTGCAGTGATTCTGTCCGGGAGGTTCTATAGTTCGAATTCCGACGGAGGAAGGAGTTTCGCCACTAGCTAGACAGGTCGAATTCGACCTCTTTCTGGAGGAGGCTTTTAGTGACCACCTGCTCTAATCGTAGTTTTTTCGTGGATTCTCCGATCAACATTAGGTGAATGTCGGAGGTGTACCCTAACAAATGGGGCACGGATCGCGCGCGATCATTCCTTCCTCTTCCTTGCCCTATCCTCACCCCTTATTTACACGCATTTACACTCCAATACATTACACTACCACAAATGCCAGTCGGTAGATTAGAACTTGTCTCGATTAGCGGGGTGGCATGCCGGTGGGAGATACATGGTTAAGGAAAATCTCCGCAAGTGGATGCAAGTCGTTGCAAGTCAACACCCGATCTCGCCATCCAACGGGGGAAGATCACCGCCACCTCCCGCGACAAAACATGAACTTACGGGACTAATGACACAAGCAATTGTCGTCCTCGGAATCAATCAATCAATTAATCCTGATTTAATGTTTGACGACTGCAGTAAGAGACTCCATTTGAACGTGAACCTTCTGCACAGGGGACCCCGAGAACCTTGCAACGCCAGAGGTAACTAACAACTTCCGATCGCAACCGAGCGAGAGAGGGACTTCATCTGCGGGGGCGGGCGCCGAGGGACCTCCGCCCACTGCCTTGGCCGACGGCGCCGGGAGAGGCGCCTCTGTATTTAGGGGCGCTGTCGCGCGCGCCGACAAACACACAGCGCCGCGCACCTGCCAGCCAGGACGCAGTCCCCCTCCCCGCCACGCCTGCGAAGGAGCTGTTCGCTTTCGCCCACCATTCCCAACAGACGCACGAATCGAAGAAATCAGATATTTCGATGTCTGTATGTAATTTAAAAAATAAGTGAGCTCAAAGAGAAGTTATTGATTTATTCTAAACGAAGCGGACATTATAACATCCAATTGAATAGAAACATCTAAGATTAAATATGAATAATGGTTAAAGAGAAATGTTGTGAAATACTTATTAAAACTGGGCCTGATATTTTTATTCCCTCAGTGAATCATGGTTTCGAAATTTCAGGAAATGTCGTGATCATATCTGATTCTTAAGAGTAACTTGCACGAATTTATTGTTTAAATGTATTAATAAAGACAGATCTCCAAGGGATTATACTACTTCTTCATTCATAATAATAATTCGGTGCTCCTGTACTGAACGCTTGGGACCACTTCGTGCAAGTTTTAGATGGATAAAGATGTTAACAGGAAGAGTTTGTCTGCACATTTTTGTTGAATGCTCTTGTTTGCTTCAGAAGACATTATGAAGAAGCGCTCTTGATTCTGGATAGAAGCACTCATTTCTAAACATGTCTCTCTGAGAATTGTGAAGCACTGCCAATCCGTAGTTAAAGTAATAATGCATGACAGATCTGTGTTCTACTAACAATATGAAACCTATACACTAAGAAATTTTCGTCCACGTCATCAATTTCATTTTGATCATTCTATCATACCCTTCTGGACCAATCCAGTTATTAAACCAGTTTACTTTCATCTCGTCTATCACCTGCCCCAACGTCGTCTCCTCTCGATTTGTCCGGTTTCCGTTTCTTTTCTCTGCATTATTATTGGCATTCAGGCCAGATCTATCAAATTTCACCAATAACTAAAATCTAACAGTTTCTGATTAACTGAAAAGAAAAAAATGGATATTTAATCGATTCTTTTTTGAATAATTAATTAATGAACCCATTCATATTTTGAGAGAATCATTCAATGTTAATTCTCTTATATTCAATTATTCAGGTATACAGTAAATTTCAATAAATATTGTTTATATATTTATTTCTCCATGCAATAAACGATCTGAATAATGTTTTAAAATTCCGACTACTGAGATCAAAATTATACGTTTTAAAAATTTTTAATCATTGAATCAAATTTTAATAGTCACTGTGAACTCTAATTTGGAGATGTGGTTCTAAAGAAAATATCAAAGACCATTCATTTATTTATTTTAAATACAGTTTAAAACCTTAAAATATCTGCATTTTAAGAATTAGCTCATTCGCATCCACATTCTTGCTTGTGGACTATTCTGATCTCCCTGCCTTCCCGTTTTCAAGCATTTCCCCTCCCCTTACCCGATCTGATGCAGTTAACTTTCCAATCTCACCCACCTCCAACCCAACTACAGGGAGAGGTAGCTCAGAACATCGACTGATGTCTCTGCAGTGCCTCTGACCGGGAGGTTCTAGATTCGAGTGCCGACGGTGGCAGGATTTTCAACAAAGCGAGGTCGAATTCGGTTGCTATCTGGAGGAGAAATCTAGCGGCCGGCTGATCTTATCGATAGTTTTGCGTGGTTTCTCCGATCAACTCCAGGCGAATGCCAGAACAGAACCCTATACAAGAGAGAGAGAGAGAATGCACTACACTTACGGTACTAATGACCTTAGAAGCTGACGTGACCGAAATCACCAATCAATCAATAAAAAAATCCAACCCAACCTAACCTCTCCCGCTTCATACCTCCATCCCCCCCACTTTCGCTTCCATTCTCCCCGCGCCTGCTTCTGCTCCTCTCCGCGCGCCGACCGTCGCCGCCTACCGCGTTGCGCCGCTCCGCCCGCGCGCCCGCCGGCGTTGCCATGGCAATGAAAGACCCGCGCGCCGCGCCGCGCCGCTCCGCGCGGCGGGGGCGGGGACGGCGGCGGCGGCGGCGGAGGGTCGCCATGGAGACCGCCACTGATGCACGGCCCTCCGCTCCCCGCCGCGCGGGCTCATGAATTATTCATCGCCCGGGGGCCTTGATTATGCATCCTTAACCTGCAGGGGGCCACCGCGTGAGCCTCCCGCGCTGAAAAAGGTGATGAGTGTATGTGATAGGAGATAGCGCCTCGCGATAGCCCTATCACGTCCTATTGCCGCCGCCCCTCCCCTCTCCGCGGTGCCCGCTCCAGTCCCCCGGCCGCTCGCGCGCTTAAGAAGGTATTAGGATATACATAAATCGTTGGTATAAAGACGTTACGGCATTGTATGGATATGGTGCGGCCGGCGGGGCAGGACCACCCGGCGGCGCGCCTGGCGGCCGGGAGTGCAATTGCTGCTGGGCGGCCGCCCGGAGGGGTGGGGCTCGATGTCTGGACTCTCGAACCGTTAGGGCAGCGGTAGCTCAGTGCATCAACTGATGTCACTGCAGCGCCTCTAACCGGGAGGTCCTAGGTTCGAGTCCTCACGGCGGCAGGATTTTCGACACTAGCTTTGCAGCTAGGTCGAATTCAGTCGCTGCCTGGAGGAGAATTCTAGCGGCCGGCTGCTCTGATCGGTAGTTTTCCGTGGTTTCTCCGATCAACACCAGGCGAATGCCGGAGCAGTACCTTACCAAAACGGGCCACGGACCGCGCGCGATCTCACCTTCCTCTTCCTTGTCCTATCCTCTCCCGTTACACACACACTTACACTGACATGCACTACACTACCACATATTCCGGGAGATCGGTCGGGAGCTTTGAGCTTGTCCCGGCTGGGGCGGTGCCCCGCTGATGGGAGAGTCCTGGTTAGGGGGAAACCCCACTAGCCGACGGTAGGTCGGCGCCGGATCTCGCCATCCAGTGGGGGAAGATCACCACCATCTCCCGAAAAAAAACATGCACTACACTAACGGGACTAATGACCACAGTAGTTGACGCGCCCGGAAACACGAAAAAATCAATCAATCAATCGAACCGTTAGGGCAGACTGAAATACGTAATTTTTTTTGTTCGTTAATTGACTTGCAGCGATCCGCATTTTCCTCTTAGAATATTCTTTCCACTCGGTTCTTTCTCTCCACTCGCTATTGTAATTCCTAGATATATCTGACCAAAATTTTCCTTCATTGTCTTTCTTTTTACTTTCAACTCTTTTCCAAGGCTAACGCTTATTCACGCGCTCTTTTAAACTCAAAACATAATCGACAATTGTTTCCAGAATGTGTTTGCTATTACGCAACAATTCTTCCCTGCGTTTATTTTGCACATTCTTCAACATCAACAATTCGCATTGATCGTACCATTGAGGTAAGATCAATGCAAATTTTAGATGTTCAAGATAAGATTGACAATCTGGCTGACTAGCCAGATTTTTTAAAATATCATTTTACATTTTTTCCTTGTCAACTCTCCTAAAATGCCTTGCGATTTTATAATTTGGTTAGAACTACTGTTAGTTATTTTAAATGTGACTTGAATTGCAGTCACAAGTTTTAAATTTTTTTTTTTCAAAATAAATCCGATCACATGCCTTAATTTTATTTATGCCATCGTTTTCCTGTATATTACCATCAGTTCAAACACTGTAGATAAACGTATATTTCATATTAACTTTCCAAAATTCAAGTCTGCGAATCATTGTTTTCGTGAATACTGTCCTTTATATTTTGCCTCTAAAATTGTCCACATTGTCGCAACAACTCTCTCAGATCAATCACGTCACACCTTCATTTCTTTTTTCAGGATTCTTTCTTTCAGTTTCTGCTATACCTTTCTCGCTCTTTACAATAGAAGCCTCTAAATGATATTTCTTTGCAACGGTTGTCATGCAGGTAGGGCTCTTTATTTTCTTATTCAACTCATTCTAGATTAAATATCATCTCCCCTTCAAATTGCCTGAACAATTCTCTTCCGGCCATTTTTCATCCGCATTCCCTTTTTAACATAATCCCTTTTGTCTCCCCTACTTTCCTCCATCCAATCGGTAGACCAACCTCAATCATCCACAACCCCCTCTCTTATTACTCTCGTCTACATATTTCATTCATCTATTAGGCTACTTAATCTGCCTTCCCAGTTGTTCTCCAAGTTTTATCGGCAATTTCCATTCCATCATGTGCAAACGCTACAGTCACCTCTTCTGCCTTAGGTTTTTCTCTGCCATTCTCGCACTGTCGCTCTCATTACCCTCCTATTTTCTTTCAACGATGCCTCGCTAGCTTTGAAACAACTCGGGTTCTACCTGCGCAGCTATACTTAACAAGTTTTAATCTTAACAATCAGTCTGTTTTGATCATGTTTGTGTATGTACAAACAGAAGCGTCTGTAGCATCGTTTTCACAGCATCTTTCCTTCCGCTGGCTTCTGTTTGGTCTTATCGCCTCAGTATAACTCATTCCAGAACAAGAACCACATCCACCTCAGATCTCTTCAACCATTATGATCTACCATTTCTGCTCTTCGTTCCTTCTTCATCACGACCAGGTTCTTCGTCAGTATTTTTCCATTTTCATTTCTTCCACGAACCTCGTCTACCTCCGTGATACCACGCAACCATCATTCGTACACGTGTATTTTCCGTAGCTTTCGCAATCCTCGTCGTTTCAACTACTCTTTTAATCATCTGTAACATTTCATATTTCTCACGCTGCAACTGTTACTGTCGCATCCACTTCCTTACCTTGCACTCCACTTATCCTGGAATCACCACAGACATAGCCACCAATTCTCATATTTTCTTCACCCCACTCACAAGAATAGAGCTACCCTTCCAGTTTTCATCAGAATTTCCATCGTCTTTACAACCATCCCCCGCCGGGGGGATCACTGTCCCCGCCACCACCCTGTCCTGCAGCCAGCCCGAGCCCCGCCTTCCCAGCTGCGCTCAATATGTTCTGGTATTCGGGTCTTCAAAAGCAGCGCTCCGAGGGCGTGGCTGAGTCTGGGAGAGCAATATGTCACACCAGTAAAACCTTCAATAAAGAAAGAAATATTACGCGGCGAATAGATGTTTCGTGTCCTGGAAAGGAACGATTTTCTGGTCCGGCAGTTTTCCTTGACGTTTCTTTGAGTGAGTTCTGTAACTGAAAATAGTTTATGGAGGTACGCTCAAGGAAGGGGCCCAGGATACTTATTTTCGAAAATAATTTTCAACGCACACTTCAGGCTATTGTGCCAGAAAATGGGTTTTCAGAAGAATTTTCGCTTTTTTTTAAATATTCGTGTTCATTTCAAAGGAAACGTAGAAAAGGAATAGTTGACAAGCTATCGTAACTTAGAGGTTGAAATAATACGATTTTTTTTGTCATTCTAAAACTAGACAGAAACATTAAATTGGAAGGTATATGAAGGAAGATGAAGCTTAAAGTTTTTATTTCATATTCTCACTTAAGAAATTACTTGCTTTCAATAATATGTTTTGTTAAGTTGATTGTATTGTTGTGTTGACCACGGTGAATGAGAATGAATAAAATTAGTATTCAAGGTTTGCCTGTTACAACCTAGTCCGTAACCAGATGGAGTTTTGGTGACAGATTTGCCCTTACCATACAATATTTGTTAGTAGGGAACGTAGATTACCAATTAATGTCCAACATAGGAATCGTCACATCTCTTCAAAACCAGGGCTCATTATTTGTCATGTGAAGCTAATTATTATTATTATTAAGAAAAGTTAATTATCTTTGCAATTTACTTTCAACATAAGTGAGGTTGGTTTTCATCCTTACTCCCGTCCATCGCGAAGCGCTATTTCCTTCACAGCCCCAAAACAATTCACGTCGAACCTGAAATGCTTTGTAGCTGGAATCCCCCAAACCCCAATAAAGCGATTTGTCTTGTTTACTGGAGTGCTAACCCTGCGGTATGAAGAAGCAAGTTCTTAATTATGACAAATGAAAGGAACACCAATTTCAGCATCACGGCAGTAAGTGGTCCCAAAGTCAGCCGGCGCGGCGGCGACCACAGACGGGGGCGGCGGTAGGCACTCGGCGAAGAGCTCTAATAACACAAGGCGGGGGCGGGGGCGGGGGCGAGGGCCAAGGGAACGGGGTGGGAGACCGCGGCAACGTGCCTCACACAGGTAATCTACCTGCGACCTTCCTCCTCCTCGAGAACGTTTTTTTCCTTTCGTTTCTTTGAAACGGCTTGTTAATTTTTTCCCATTTGTTAAACGTCAGCGGCGGGACCTTCTATATATCTGTCACTGCGTGGCCACTGCAATTTGTAAAGCTTTTGAACGGTTTTGAGCGGCGCGCGGGGGCGGGGCGGGCCAGGGCAGGGGGGAGGGCAGGCGGTGGCGACCCGAGGTCTGTTGACAGCGCCCGACCCGCCGCCCCCGCCGCCCCCGCCGCCCCGACACCGCCGCCACCGCCGTCCACGTCAAACGAGAGAGGAGTCTTGACTCCCCGGATTCGGAACACCGCCTCGGTACTTGCTCTTTTGGGCCGCCAATCGGGGGCGCAACGGGACGGATGCCATATACAGCGCTGATCCGGATTTGGTAGGTCGGAGATTTCGCGGTACGAAAATTCTTCAGTATGCACTGTAACCTCAGCTTTCGACGTTATATGCATTGTTTCTGAATCGATGTAGATTTTCTATTCTTTTAGTTGTTGTTGTTGTTGCTTTTTGTTGTTAAGTTTCAGAAGGTGCCTTTAGGTACGTTTGAATGTTACATAAATGAATACTAATTCGTTTATGGAACTTTGCAAAAGGCAAACAACTGATGTCGGAAAGCAAATATTTGCTTTCTGCTTTCTATGTGCTTCTATAATCAATACTTCCAAGAAACAACTTCCTGGCGTCCAGCAAATAAAGTTAGATCAAGAGCATTGACTGTAATATGGTCATTTTGGCTCCTTGATTTAACCCCAGTACAAATTTTAGAATTCGGGAAAAACGAAATGAACTCAAGAAGGAAATGATACGAATTATGATAAAATGATTATATAAAAGATAGTATCAATAATAATAATAATAATAATAATAATAATAATAATAACAGTAAAATTAATAATATAGTGTATGTTACTAAGTATAAGCATTTAAATAAAAGATTTGAACACGAATATTAAATCATAACTGTAATTTTTACTAGTGTCAATGACTCATTCCTAATTACAAACTTAAAACAAATATTAGTGTACATATTGCCCAAAAAATCAGAATCCCCAATAACAATAGTTGACTCGTTCGTTGACGTAGCAATGTGATTGATTTCCGCAATCTAAATTTGGCTGTACACCAAAAGAATGTGTTTAATCAAATCCTTTCATTTTTCACCTAGACGTTGGTGGTACTCCTAATTTGGGAGAGTTTCAACCTTGGTATGTTAATGTTTTGCTCGGTAACTTTTGGTTTCTATCCCTATTTGTAAACAATTTAATAGTTTTCTTAACCCATTGTAAGTCGAGAAGTGAGAGCAGCGCTCACTTTCAAATAACACTAGAATTACTCGTAGTCCAAGAGTTCTAAAGAACTTGAGTTCATTCTAGCAGTTGTTTCAAATAGGACATCGGATTTTAGGAAAACAACCGTTCTGAAAGAAAAGTTGATCAACGGTTGACAGAAAAAAAGTCTAAAGATGGATGAAAATGTCTATAACTCATTACAGTAAAGTAATGCCTTTCATGAAAGATACATGCTCTTTTGAAAGTTAGATCCTTTCTCTGTCTTTTTAACTAAAACAATTGGAAGGTATTTTGCATGCGTTGTTTACAAAAGCAGTTTTGCCTCTAGTTTTCCTCTATTTTACAAAAATAGAACAACTAAATTCCCCTCGATCAATGTAATTAATACGAATATCACTACTGATTATTACAATATTGTTTACATACTGATATGTAATTTTCTCTTCAGCCCAACCTGCAAGATTTCCTTGTAGATTTTTTTGTTGAAAGTATCGTTAGGTAAACTATTGGTGCTACAGAATGGCACAGACTTTCTCGGAGTCAAGTTTTCTAATTTCCTTTGTGTGGACTGGCTCTACGGTCTTGCCCCATCCTCTTGCCTGCTGCCATCTATCGCCACTCAAAGTACATTTTTTATTTTATTTTTGCAATTTTTTGGTTTCGTAATAGTAAATGCGAAATTTGAAGCTCTTTTTCACAGGAATCTATGGAGTTTCCGAAAAACTTCATTTGAATTCATTTGAAGCACTTCCACACAGAAATGCCATTATGTATACAAATTGGTGGATATATGCATATTAACGACGTGAGAGGTATTTCAAAAAAATTACATTTGTGTAATTGTTGAAAAACCAAAAGAATACACCAAAATTAACTTAACGACATAATAAACTGTGCAACTAGCACTATCCGCTGGGAAAGTTTGAAGAAAAAATTGGAGCCATTTTTTAAAAAAGTGGAATTGGCTCGTTTCTCAAAATGGGAAAATTTGAGATAATTTTCTCAGAATTATGTTGTTTTCCAGACATTTTATATAAATTATTTACAGCACATGTACCCATAAATACAATAACGAGAAATTGTGAAATATCCGCTAACATAAATATTAACTACGTGGGAGACGAATCAAAAAAATTAAATTATTGAAAAACAAACAGAGGAATAGAGCAATTTGGCGTTTATGTAATCCAATAGAGTGCGATTAGCAGTATCCCTACCAAATTTTTAAAGAAAATATTTGGAGCCGTATTTGAGAAAATCTGGATTTTGTAAATTTTAAAAAATGCAAATATTGCACGCAGAATTACACGACAACAACTAAAGTTTTCGAAAAAAACTACATGACTTTAATGAAAGAACTACTTACGGACATCAAGTTTTATTTGAAGGAAAAACCTCTATCTTCAATTTTGTAGTGGTAGAAATTCGCCGACAAAATTCACTTTTACAATTTTCGAAACTTTAGAGGGAACCACGAGAATCGAAAATATGCCACCTTTATAATTTTTTTTAAGTATATTCTTACAAGAAATTTGAAAAAAAAACTTAGGAGCCGTTTTTGAGGAAATTTTGAAAATGTCTGTGAGACTGCATGAAAAGTACTCCCAAAAATTAATGTTAGTTTCTCAAAATCGCAGAGCTTTGACTCGATAGGAGTTCATTCAGTTTGGAAAACATTGAACGAATAGTTCAGGCGCAAGTGTTGTTTACATTCACCAGAACAGAATGACGGACTGGTGGACTGATTAACGGACGGACTGACTGACAGACAGACGGACGGGAGTGACGGACGGACGGACTGACGGACGGACTGACGAACCGACGGAATGACGGACCGGCGGAATGACGAACGGATGGATTGGCGGAAGGATGGACCGACAGACGGACGGACCGACAGACGGACGGACCGACAGACGGACGGACGGACAGACGGACAGGACGGACAGACGGACAGACGGACAGACGGACAGACAGACAGACAGACAGACGGACAGACAGACGGACAGACGGACAGACAGACAGAGACAGACAGACGGACAGACAGGCGGACAGACAGGACGGATAGACAGGACGGACAGACAGACAGACGGACAGACAGACAGACAGACGGACAGACAGACGGACAGACAGACGGACAGACAGACGGACAGACAGACAGACAGACAGACGGATGATATAGACGGACAGAGACGGACAGACAGACGGACAGACGGACAGACGGACAGGACGGACAGACAGACGGACAGACAGACGGACAGACAGACGGACAGACAGACGGACAGATGATGGACAGACGGACAGGACAGACGGACAGACAGACGGACAGACAGACGGACAGACGGAGACGGACAGACGGAGACGGACAGACGGATAGACGGACAGACGGGACAGACGTTTAAAAATACTTTTTCGCTATCAGAGGATCCCAAAACGTGTATTTCCGTTGAAATCTCCTGAAATTAATTTCCTCCGAAATTAATTCTCGAAATTACATAACTTTCTTTATACTATGTATATTACTCCGTATACACGTATATATACCAGAAAGTAAAAATATAAAATAATAATAAACATCACAATAATAAATATGGATAATAAATAGAGAATTACATTGTTGTACGTTGTATAAATTGTATAAAAATAAAATGTGGAAATAATAATTTTTTTCTTTCTTTTTTTTTCGCGTGCATTTATGTGCGGTGAGCGCTGTCCTCATCCCCTAACTACGGCTTGACGAGTTTGGCTCTACCTACGGAGGGTTCAAGATCTTTTCATATATCCAGACGTTTCGAATATGAATCGCATTTAAGAGTGGGCATATCATTTTCACATGATTTATTTTAATATGAATTTATTTATTTAAATGTTTTTAATTTGTTCTTCAACATCATAATGACGGTTTGGTAGGTAGAATTTTTGCATGGAGTGTTCAGAAACGAAGCAAGAAATCACATCAACATATTTTTAACGGTTTTAAGAAAATCTTATAAAGATGGGTTTGAAAATAGGTTTGGTCTGTCAGTTTATTTCACAAACATTTTATGTTAATATTTTCATTTTTAAACGTGAAAAATGACATTCAGTACAAGATGATTGTTGTTGTTATAGATTACAAGCATGTGGCTAAGTAAATAATTCTACCAAAGGGAAAAAATAAAGCAAGAGGGAGAGAGAGAGAGAAATGGAACAAAATCATTGACATTAAATAAACATGAAAACTAGTTGAAATTATGTGATTTATGAAATGTATTATTATTATTATTATTATTATTATTATTATTATTATTATTATTATTATTATTATCGCTGTTATACGTCTTGTTCATTACTTTGATCGGGGAGGTAGCTCAGGACATCAACTGATGTCACTGCAGTCCATCTGACCGGGATGATCTATTTTTGAGTCCCGATAGTGGCAGGATTTTCGATACTAGCTTGTCAGCTAGGTCGAATTCAGTCGCTCTCTCTCGATGAGAATTCTGGTGGCCGGCTGTTCTGATTGGTAGTTTTCCGTGGTTTCTCCGATCAACACCAGGCGAATGTCGGAGCAGTATCACAACGAATGGGCCACGGACCTCCTCCTATTTCCTTGTCCTATCCTCACCACTTCTTACATATACTTACACTAATATTCACTTCCACACATGCCGGGAGACCGGTCTGGAACTTAGAGCTTATCCCGGCTGGGCGGTTCCCGCCTGGTGGAGATTCCTGATTGGGGAAACCCCCTAGCTTACGGCGGATCTCGCCATCCAGTGGGGGAAGATCACCGCCACATTACGAGGAAAAGACATGCACTACACTTACAGGACTTATCAGTTAACGCACCCGGAAACACTAATAATCAATCACTCAATACTTCGTTATAATAAAATTCAGTTTTCTTTCCTGGTAGAGAAGTGAATGATTTTACGTTTGTTCGCAGTGTATTCAGACTAGGGAAATGAAATAAAATCTCTACCGAAATATTTTTGTATGATGGATGATCTTAGGAGTCTGAGAATAGTGTTTCATGAGGAAGAGAAACGTAATATGTCATAAAAATGTCGTAAACAATTCTGAGGTATGCAACACTTGCAGACGATACATCATATGTTATTGTGACTGAAATATCCTGATAAAGATTCCTGCAGGGCTGTGTAGTCAAAAGGAATTCTGAAGAGCTGGAAGTGTATTAGAACGCTTAGAGCGGCGGGACAAAAGACGGAAAAATGTATAAGCCGAAAGGCCCTGGTAATCTACCGACGACTACACGGTCCATGTTGAAGGTTCCTCCTCCTAAATTGAATGCTGTTCATATGTCAGAATTAGAGTTTCAGACATTTTGTATTCAGCAGTTCCTCTCCACGTTAATTGATTCTCTCACGCGTAGCTTCGGGGCTCGCCAATGTGCTAATTCTAAGAGGCATTAATGTATTCCAAATGTTACCAATACGTCTGATATATTCGGCGTCTATTGTATCTTATTTTCATATGTGTCATTGTCTCTCTAACAAAAGAGTTATATATTTAGTTCATAGGTGACTTTTAAGAAAGTTGTCCAAAGTCTACATGAAACACATTCTACATAATAGGGCGGAAACCGGTCTGCAGACATACACTACCGAACACTTTCCCGACCGCAAGTACAACCATAAAGGGACCTATACAAGCTCGGTACAGTGTCAGTTTGAACAGTTCGACCAAAATCACCCAATTTGACCCGACCGGGAAAACAAACTTGTGGGTCCACTACTTGATAAAAAATTTACGGACGATCTTATGAACTCCGTACCGTGAAAATATCGCTATAAAAATGTAAAATAATAATAAAACAGCTTAATAATAAATATAGTAGTAAATTCATAGAGGACAACATTATTGTACTTTACAAATTCTGCATTTATGTTGAGAAAGCCTGCCGAGTACTCTCTCTAGTCACCACAAATTCCACATGCACTAACCGGAGATCAAACCCGGGCCCAGCGATGGGGAGCGTATGCTTTAGCCATACACAACCATGCACCACAAGTCCCCACGCCTTTACAAGAACGGGGAGTCTGTAACCGCTTTCGGGATACCTTCTAACCGAATCCGTTAAACACACGCGCCAAAATCGAACATATAAAAATAGTCAACTATCCCTACCCTCGTTTGGACCTCTGAAGAACAATGGATTCTTTTCGGCTACGTTGGAGGTACAAAAAACGCCTACAAATTCAATTTTCCCCTATTTTAAAATAGAAACATAAAGGTATCGTCTCTTTTTAATTGTTGAACATAGTATAAAATATTCAAGAGGTTAATTTCTTTATTGACTTTAATTAATTAAAAAATCAACACTAAGGCAATTACTTGCTTTATACTCATAAAAATCACAGGCTAATGATTTACCGTTATCAAGAAAGCTACATTACATGTCTGTAATTAACATCCTTGAAGAGAAAGTTCGCCGAACGAGAAGAAATAAAAAATATAATTACTAAATTAATTATTTTTTTGTATCAGTAACTTACTGGAAGAAGCATTGCTTCATTCGGTTTATTCTGAAACATTTTTTGTTTACTCAATGCATCCATAAAATGATATTCTAAATCAAATATTTGGTTACCTATATTAATTAGCACTAATGGCTAATAGAAGAATTTTATGAATTTGCTTAAATCATGCCTTTTTTTGCAAGTCTTTCTTTTATTATTTGTGAGGTTTTAATTTTATTTAAAAAAATTGTTGGATAATTAGCTTAATCTTTTGGAGTAGTCTTCGCAAAAAACATATGGATTATTTATCTTTAAAATTTTTTGAAAAGAGTGAAATAGAATAAAGCACAGTTTTAAGTTATTAGTTGTGATTACGTATGTTTTAATTTGTTATTACAAAATAATATTTATAAACAAAATAATCAGTCTATGAATTAAAAACGTAATACTCTGTTCAACAATGAAAGCTTTCAACAATGGTGTAAATATTTGTGTAATTTTGTAAATTGGAAATTTTAATTTATAATAATAATAATAATAATAATAATAATAATAATAATAATAATAATAATAATAATAATAATAATAATGTTTTTGTTTCTGGCGAGGCTCAGGACCTGCTCTTCCGCCTAACCACAACGGGTATATTTACGGGTATATTTGATAACTAAAGCAGGCCCAAAAGAGCAGTACGCAAGGACCTTAAAGAATCCAGCATTTTGAGTACCATGGGACCCTGTACGCCCGCCCTGCGACCGCCCAGCCGGGCCCGGCCCAGCGGGAGTCCCACCCGCGCAAAGGAGTCGATTGCCGTCCAGTACATTAAGCAGCCGTATATCGCCGTGGCGACCGGGAGGCCTGCATTGTGAGTAGCCGGCGTGTTGGCAAATTGTGTAGCCCGTGGGAACCACTTTGGCCCTAGACCCGGGCGGCGCAGGCCCGAGTAGGGGTGCGGGCGGCATACCTGTTCCATAGCTAAAATACCTCGCATTCCCCACCCCATGGGCCCTTCCACCCCCGCGCCCACCTTCACGGGCCTCGCTTGAAATATGTACGGCCCGAACGGTGCGCCGAAATAGACGGGCCAGCGGTCGCTCAGCCGCGGGACGGGAACAGTTCAAATAATTTGTTTTCGGAATTATTACTTTAATTTAATTCGTTTATCTGCCCGTAAATCATTATGACAGGCACGAAACCTCGTATCTGCGCAAGCTCTAAAGAAAAAGTTTTGGCGTTTTCTCTCGCACGGAGGTCAAGAGATCACTATGTGTCAATCTCTTTACTGACGACTGATCTGGGGAGAACCGATTCTTTATTAAAAAGGGATATAATTATTGTTCTGAGTTGGTAAATGAAAATATGGTGTCCACTTTCATATACATTAAATGTCCCAGGTCTTTTTCTGCTCATCTAACTTACATTGCAACAATTTGAGCACGTACGAGAACTTAAAAGAAAGTAGCAAAACAAAAACTGAATTAGGTATTCATATTCCAACTTTAACACTTCGAAGTGGAGTATTTGCGAAACATTAATTAGAAAACTATACAAAAAATATAGATTTAGAAAAATCACCCTTGGCGGAACATGCTACGCCAGGAAACAAGCCAACTAACTTTACAAAACACATTTTACACTTCTTTTCTGATATGAAATACAACGAAAGCACCCGTTCAGCATTCTTCCCAGATACCCCAAGGCGCTTGCAATGAAGTTATGGTACCCCATTGAAAATCCAACAATAACTTAATCCTTCGAAACAGGTTTTGAAATAATTCACACCCACAAATAGCAAAATTAGATTTAGATAACAATCAAAAGCGACTTCCGTTAATGCTCATTTAACGTTTACGACTCAGTACCTCGGCTCGTCGACTCCACATTCCAACTCCTATAACTTCGGAGCTTCTCCATTACACAACCCGCCCTGAGCTCCGGGGCGGCGGCGCAGCGGCCCGAATGAATCAGGCACCGCGCATTCCGTAGGCAGCGCCCCAAGGAATTCGTGGAAATTTGTGAACGCCACTGTCTCGGTTTCATTTCTCCTAACAGCCGGAGACGCGAGAGACGGCGCTGTTATTGTGAGCCGCGTTAATTTTCTGCAGTTAACGAGGCGGCGCAGGCGCCGGGCATTAGTCAAGTCCGAGTGACAGTAATTGGGGCAGGCGGGCACGGGGCGCGGCGCCTGCCGCCGGTTGCCCGTCGCCGGCCGAGGAGTCCCTGCCCCGCGCCGCGGCGCGCCGCCCTTGCGGCAGGTAGTCGGTGCCGCCGCCGCAGTCACTGATGCTGTTGCCGCTGCCGTCTCCGCCCCTCTGGCCTCACAGGAAGATGTTCGGTGGCCGAACTCTTCACTTCCTCCCAGTTTCACGTAAGCATCGGCGCTTCAGTTTCTTTCATTGGTTCTTGGCCGTTCTCCCCCTCCACCAGCACTTCATTTTCGAGACCGCGTTTTATCCACGCTTCTATTTTCTACCTTATATTCGCTCCCCTGTCTCTCATGCTCCCACATCTCATCACCCTCCGTCCACTCGTTCTTGCAACTGCGTCCACTCCTTTTGCAACTGCGTCCACTCGTTCTTGCAACTGCGTCCATTCGTTCTTGCAACTGTGTCCACTCCTTGCAACCGCGTCCTCTCGTTCTTCCAACTGCGTCCACTCGTTCTTGCAACTGCGTCCACTCGTTCTTGCAACTGCGACCACTCATTCTTGCAACTGCGTCCACTCATTCTTGCAACTGCGCCCATTCATTCTTGCAACTGCGTCCACTCGTTCTTGCAACCGCGTCCTCTCGTTCTTCCAACTGCGTCCACTCGTTCTTGCAAATGCGTCCACTCCTTCTTACAACTGCGTCCACTCGTTCTTGCAACCGCGTCCTCTCGTTCTTCCAACTGCGTCCACTCGTTCTTGCAAATGCGTCCACTCCTTCTTGCAAATGCGTCCACTCCTTCTTGCAACTGAGTTCACTCCTTCTTGCAACTGCGTCCACTCGTTCTTGCAACCGCGTCCTCTCGTTCTTGCAACTGCGTCCACTCCTTCTTCAACTGCGTTCACTCCTTCTTGCAACTGCGTCCACTCCTTCTTGCAACTGCGTCCACTCCTTCTTGCAACTGCGTCCATTCATTCTTGCAACTGTGTCCACTCATTCTTGCAACTGCGTCCACTCATTCTTGCAACTGCGACCACTCATTCTTGCAACTGCGACCACTCATTCTTGCAACTGCGACCACTCATTCTTGCAACTGCGTCCACTCATTCTTGCAACTGCGTCCGTTCATTCTTGCAACTGCGTCCACTCATCCTTGCAACTGCGTCCACTCATTCTTGCAACTGCGTTCATTCATTCTTGCAACTGCGTCCACTCATTCTTGCAACTGCGTCCACTCATTCTTGCAACTGCGTCCACTCATTCTTGCTACTGCGTTCACTCATTCTTGCCAATGCGTCCACTCATTCTTGCCAATGCGTCCACTTATTCTTGCAACTTCGCCCACTCATTCTTGCCACTGCGTCCACTCATTCTTGCAACTGCGTCCACTCATTCTTGCAACTCCGTCCTCTCATTCTTGCAACTCCGTCCACTCATCAACAATTCCGTCCCCTTCATGCCACATTGCCGCATGTCTTCGATGCCGTCACTGTTATTGCCGATGCCCTCGCCACCGCCGCGGCACGCCGTCTCCGCCCCTCCGACCTCAAAAAATCATGTTTGGTCGCCGAACATGACTTTCTCCCGACTTCAAGACTTTCCGCCCACGTCCGCAACGTCACTTCAGTGTCTTTAACTGGTTCTTGACTGTCCTACCCCCAATCATTTTCGATCCTGCGCACTCATCCTCGCTCCCACCCTCTACGCTGCATTCGCTTCCCTCTCGCCCACGTTCCCACCTATCATCCTTACCCTGCGTTCTCTCACTCTTGCTTCTCCGTCCTCTCATTCACATTCCTCTCATCTCACCCCTCATCAACAATTTCGTCCCTTTCATTCGCATTTCGTTTTCTCATGGGCACTTTCTCCTTCCTCATTTACCCTTGCTCTCCCTTCATTCGCATTCCTCCCATTCACATTCCCGAACTCTCATTCACATCCCCACCTTCTCATTCACACTCCCTCGTCATCTGTATCCTCCAACAGCTCCCCTCATACACATGCAATTATTAATTTCTATAATTGAATGTCATGACGTAGGAATATTTTATGAACATAATTGTGCCAATAATTACTTTCATTTTAAGAGGCATGAAACCATTCATATCTTCAAGGTTGGCATGAAATTTTAACGAAGAAGGGACGATGAAGTAATTTCTTCATCGATGTCATCAGATGTCACTCATATTATTTATTCAGAATAAATTGTGCATCCATTAATTGTTAATGTAACATAAAGATACCATAAGATACAACTACTGAATTATATTACTTAAATAACTTTAAAAATGTTACGATTAGTTAATTGTAGGATGTGAAATATAATAAGAAAAAGACACCTTCTGGTCCTCAATTGTTGCCGAAAAAACCATACTCTTTCAGTTGTGAAACCTTCGCAAAGATGACGATACGAAAGAAAACGTGATGGAATGTGCAACAAATTTATCAGGCGAAATTCCTCAGATATAATACTTTCAACTTTTCAATGTGCGTTTCTCCGCGTAAAACACAAAATTACGCTGCTGCAAAGCGGATCTTCTTGCTTTCATTTAGTAAGAGTCATTATTGCACGCCAAAAGCGTTCTTAAGCGATCATATAAGATTCTTAATTGATGGTTTCTTATTGCTTGTTTTGCCGTGAAAATAACACCACCGACGGTTGGGGCGAGATTATCAGGACAGACTATCTGCCATAAATTAATAGCAATTCGTTAATTTACAAAGCGCTAATTACATACCTCATTTAGATCAATCTATATTATTTAACCATTATTTATGGCTATTTGTTACAGCCAGGCGCAATTTCTGAAGCATTGGAAACACACTTTGTGAGATTGGGAGAGGGGGGAGAAAATAAAAAAAATTAAAAGGACGAGGCTTCGCGCGATCGCCGCCAACAGCTCGCTGCGGCGCTGACGCGCGGGTATTTACGCGCCTGCCGGAGCGTGGGATTAAGCGGGAGGGAGGGGGGCGGCTGCAACAGCAGATGTTGAGGAGTAGGAGGGGCGTTCCAGTGTGGGCCGAGGCGTGTTATCGCAGGAGAGATGGAAGAGAGGACGAACCGAAAGGCGAGTAGAAAAGACAAATAATGAAAGGAAAGGGAAGAGTAGGGAAGGGCATAGGCATAAGAAAATAATATAAGTATTACGGGAATGTTTGATTGATTGTTTATTAATTAGGGGCTCAACTACTGGGGTCATTGGTCCCGTAAGTGTAGTGCATGTTTTTTCATCGGGGGGTGATGGTGATTTTCCCCCACTGGATGACGAGATCTAGCGACAACCTACCGTCGACTAGCAGGGTGTTCCCCAACCAAGTATCTCCCACCAGCTGGGCACCGTCCCAGTCGGGAGAAGTTCTAATTCCCCGACTGGTCACCCGGCATATGTGGTAGTTGAGTGCATGTCAGTGTGTATGTGTGTGTGTGTGTGTGTGTGTGTGTGTGTGTGTGTGTGTGTAAGGGGGGAGGATAGAACAAGGAAGAGGAAGGAAATATTACGCGCGGTCCTTGGCCCGTTTATTGGGGTACTGCTCCGGCATTCGCCTGGTGTTGATCGGAGAAACCACGGAAAATACCGATTAGAGCAGCCGACTGCTAGAATTGTCCTCCAGACTGCGACTGAATTCGACCTAGCTGAAAAGTTTGTGGGACTCGAACCTAGAACCTCCCGGTCAGAGACACTGCAGTGACATCAGTTAATACACTGAGATGACGCACCGCTCCCGGTTTAAGGGAAAGACATGAAAAGAAAGAGGTTAGAACAGAAAGAGGTGGAAAAGAATAGGGAATGTAAAATAAAGAAGCGAAAAAGAAAGAGAGAAGGGTCGGGGAAAGAAGAAACAATAAGGAGAGAGAAAGGAAAAAGGCAAGGAATGACAAGACAAAAGGGTGAGAGAACAAATTATGTAAGGGAAGTAAAGGGAAGGTGATAAGAAGAAAAGAAGAGGAAGAAACGTGAATGGAAGAGGAAATGCAGACGAAAATTACAACACGGAAAGGGAAGAGGTTGAAGACGGAACAAAACGAATGAAAACAGGGATTGGTGAAAGGGGGAATAAATAGATAAATATCACCAAAGGAGAAAAGAGATTGTGATACATTGACTGTGACAAAATTCATACAATTAAAATTTATAGAAATGAATAGGAAAATTGATTGTATGGAATTAAATACTGATACTGTTCCCTATCTAAATGTTAGACCCAATCCTCTCTCACTCTCATTAAAAAATGGGAAACGGAAATGCGCACTAATTTTGCGAATATCATAAATAAATTATAATTCTTCCTTCCATTAAGGATAATCAAGATTCATTATGCTAATAGTTTTCAGTTCATTACTTCAGTTTAAAATTATAAACGCAATATTCCGAAAGCTCATCGTGTTTAGCTTCTTCCGTCAGGTAATCTGCAAGTAAAATAAACATTTCAATTATTTTTCTAAAACACAGTTATACTTTGTTGGTCGATTCCAGACAAAAAAATATTTATACACAGATTGTTGTGTTTTATTGTAAAAGGGCAAGCAGGCAGGTTGGTACTGTACATTTTATATATGCATATTTTTCTCTTGATTTACCAGCTCAGGTGGCTTAGGTGGCTCAGTGCATCAACTGATGTCACTGCAGGGACTCTGACTGGGAAGTCCTACTGTAGGATTTTCGACACTAGCTTGTCAGCTAAGTCGAATTAAGCCTCTGCTAGGAGAAGAATTCTCTAGTGGCTTGCTGCTTTGATCGGTATCTTTTCATGATTTCTCTGAACACCAGGCGAATGCCGAAGCAGCCTAGTAAAAACCGGATCACGCGCGATCTTTCCTTCCTCCTCTTTGTTCTATTCTCACCATTTACACTTACATACCTACGCAACCACACATGTAGGAAGATCAGTCGGGAGCTTGAAGCTTGTCCCGGCGGGGGTGGTGCCTCGCTGGTATGAGATACTTGGTTCAAGCCGACGTGTAGGTTGGCGCCGGGTGTCGCCATTCAACGAGGGAAACGCCACCGCAACCTCGCGATAAAAACATGCACTACACGAATGGGACTAATAACCTTAGTAGTTGACTCGCCCGTAAACATTAATCAATCTTGCGTGTTACTAGGCTGACTCAGCACCTCGCCCAGCGCCGTAAGTCGGAACTGTCTGAGACACCAAACCCAAGGACCATCCAATCTTATCCTACGCTTCTCCTGAGAACTCCCAGTTACATAGCAAACTCGGAATTACCCCGATCTCCGTTCATTTCTCGCTCCTATCCTCTCGCTTCTATCGCAAAATCCTTCAGTTTCCCTGAGCCATGCATTTCAAAATCGGAAAACAAAGTCCTCACTTCAATAGACTAAAGCGGAAACTACCGCCACAGTTCTACGACCCTCCCTGATCATCATGTACCTGATGTGGCTTTGCGTCTTTAGTCCACAAACATTTATTGAATCTACTTAACACGTCCATGAACTCAATTTATTCATCAATCAATCATATTTCCTAAACAATGTTAATAATATTTAATGTACTTTCAATGTATCGTGCTCGCCTGCTGAGGTCATTCGGACCAAGCAGAAATAAAAAAAGAAAAATCATATCTTGATATCGCGCATTGGCTGCCGAACGGTTGCCATCGCGTCAGTTGTCGCAGAACCTGCAACACGTAAGGGATACAACGCTCGCTCTTTCCACTAATGGCCTACTTTTCTCACTTTTCCAAGTTTTGTATCGCACAAAGTACCTGGTTCCAATTGCTTACATATATTCATGAGCCTCAGAGAATGCAATAACCATCTCGTCTCACTTCATTCGGTTCTGTATCTGTAACGGTACTAGCATTCAAGGGCGAAAACTTTCGTGCGCCTTCGTTCGGAGGAGAAGTAAAGACGACTGTCGCATGTTATAGATTTACAGTCTGTAAAAGATCTTCAAGCATAAAAGAAACCCCCAAGCAAAATTTTTAAAAAGAATCACCAGTTTCGTGGCCTCCTTTCTCTGCTTGTCGGTGAAATGATCGTAGCGGAATTTGCATGGTCAGACGAAAGAGCAGGCTTGATGGCCAGAGTCTCGACACAGAAAATAAGCCATTAATTGAATTTAATGGAAATCATATATCAGTTGCTGATTCAGCTTCTGGACGCACGGACGGGTCTTCGTCGTGTAGTAGTTTTCTGTTTAAGGAGCTCTTAAATCTTACTGAAACGTTTGTCACAATGTGTAATAATACATTCAAGTGATATAAACATGTTTTCCTTTCTCTTATAACTGACCATTGGGTGTATTGTAACTTGTTAATTCAATTTACAAGACAAGTTTCCACAGAACTTGATTTGAACGCATCAAATATAAATGTGCCCGAATGGCCACAAAACGTGCGGTGCGTACAGAAAATGTATACACACGGATGTGTATATACCCGAAAACTATAAGTTGTTCAGATATGTAATGTAGAAAAAAGTTATTCTTACCTCATAAAGAAAGCAAACAGTTTTTAAAATGCAGTGTTTGTAATTTTAAACATAATTAATGAAATAAATATAACTAATGACGAATTTTGATTATCCTTAATCCAAAGATTATTTTTTGTTAATACAAAAAAGTCTAAGTCTATTACAATATTAGACTTCGTTATCTTAAATCTTATGTATAAAGTTATAACGATTCAAGTTAAGCTTGAAAGACAGTATAGTAATTCGAGATATTTTTTGTGCCTTTTTATGCCTTGATAGCCTCCAAAACTTATGTACTCCAAATCTTATGTACAAAATTATCACGATTCAAGTTAAGCTTGAAAGACAGTATAGTAATTCAAGATATTTGTTGTGCCTTTTATGCCTTGAAAGCCTCCAACACACGTTTTATAGAAACGAATTCTTTCTATGGTGTATACCCACCTGCCGTTCAGCAACCTGCCCAAAACCATCATGCATCTCACTGGCGATACTCTCTCCTGTCCCAACTCGTCAACGCCCCCCCCCCCTAATCATTCCACTCTGTCATACCAGGTTTGCTAAGGTCACTGTTATTACCAGCGTCGCTATGGGTAGATGCATTGTTGTACATTTCTAGCAAACATCCAGTAAAAATGTATCACTTTCAATGCTCAAAGCCCAAAAGCGCTAGCAGAGCGAACGAAAATATATTTATTAGAACGTTGCATGGAAATTGGGTTTACATGTATTTGATTTATTTTCATGGATTTACTCGGCACTTTCGAGATATTCGTGAAAACCTGAAAAAATAGACTTAAATTTTGTTTAGGAGGGGGATAGATGGATACTTTACAGAAAATCACTAAGCAATAACGTTTATTTATTTTGAGGTTCTATGTGTACAGATTTTTAATGTCAAATAAAACTGTAAAGTTATATAAGACACACACACTTATTTCTTACATAATATAAAATAATGATCTGGAAAATGTACCGTTAATTTTTGCCCGACAAAATTCTCCGTATTTCAGTAAAATATCCATGCATACCGGTTTATTCGTTCCCGGGATTAATTGCGACCGACCGAAATACCAACACACTGGCACGACAGACCCAACAGCAGGACAGACCAATCGACACGACAGACCCAACGGCAGGTCAGACCCACCGACACAACAGAACCAACGGCACAACAGATCCACCAGCAGAACAAATAGAACGGTAGAACAGACAGGATGGCAGAGACAGAACGGGAAAGAGACAGAACGGCAGAGAGACAGAACGGCACATACAACAGTAGGTAGACAGACAGACAACACGGCACACAGACATAACCATCGACCGACAATACCAGCAAAAACGGCAAAAAACATTTTAAAATGTTTTAACATCATGTAAATAACCATAAGACAGCGCTTCGGTCCGAAGGGTCGCGGGTTCCAGTCCCGCCTTGGGCATGGCTGTTTGTCCCTTGACTTTGTGTATGTGTGTTGTCGTGGAGGGTCTCGCGTTCTGCTGACCCCAGATCAGAGGAGCCCGCAAGTGTTTGTCTAGTGTATGGTCGAATATGCGTCCCTTCGGGACGTAAAGGGCAACCGGCTGTCGGCTGGATAAAAGCCCTAGGAAAAAAAATAACCATAAGAGATTACAGACAGGCTGTTCCTGCGCCATCACTGACTCTCCAATTCCATTTGCGTAGCTTTGAAAGCGGCCAGCGAGTGGGTCGGCGGCGGCGGCGGCCTCTGAGCGAGCGATCTTCGCCTTGCTGCGCCACGGGGCTGCCGGTGGGCGCGAGCGGCGCGGCCGGCCCTGCATCCGCCCCGCGCCCGCGCCCCGCCCACGCCCACGCCCGCGTGTTCGAAGCCCGCGGCGCGCGCTGCTTTATTGCTCCGCCGCCCCGGCAGGCCGAGCGCTTGTCCGTCGCCCGCCGCCGCGCGCGCTTTCTCGCCGCCCGCGTGTCCCTGTCACGCGCCCAGTCAAGGCGCAAATAATTTCCGTTATTGGACGCTTCTTCATTTTTACCCCCTGCTTCTCCGGTTACTGGCACGTCTTTTCTTCTGTGATGATTTAAAATGTTTGCAGCTTGATCTGATGGGTATATACGTAGGTGTGGAATCCCGCAGACTTTGCTCGGTTCAAATTGAGATTGAGCGAAGTTAAATTGAAAGTTAGCGGTCAAATTGAGAAACTCACATTCAGACTAGAAAACGACACATTCTAATTGAAAGAATCCAATGAAATTGAGAAAAAGAAGATGAATGAGAACAAGATGAATGAGAACAAGTAGGAGAAGAAGAAGAAGAAAAGGAAGGAGGGACAGAAGAAGAAAAACAAGAAGAAGAAGATGAAGAAGAAAGAGAACAAAGAAGGAAAGTTCTAGTTTACTTTCAGTATTTGTTTAAAAAGATTCGCATTTACATTCTTTTCTATTTTTGCTCGTTGATTCTCAATTTTAATGTGTCTCAATTTGGGGTTGAAAAGTATACATCACGTAAAAAGGGTAAAATAGGGAGGATAATCACTTCGTGGAACAAAAAAATGAGTTACGAACTAAGAAGGGAGGAATTGGGGGAAAATGTGCGCAGATCAAACGTAATTTTTTAGAAGCTCCTCTGTTATACGCCTGGAAATGAGGGGAAACCACGGACGCAAACAATTACAGCAAACTGATCCTAGAACTCTCATTCAGGAAGTCTTCAGAGATTTGCATTTTTTAATAGTATGCTCAAATCCAGAACCTCTAGGTTTAAGGAGCTTCCACACATCTACGTACGCTAATAACCTTGAACCATGAATAGCCCTGAATAAAGTACGAACATGTCTTGTTTTTCCTTTTTTCTTGAGGGCTCGAGTTTTCGCATTCCAATTATTAATTTATATCTTCATTTCATATTCTCGAGCAAAACTAATCATGAATCTCTGCAGTATTGTCTCACCTTATTAATCTCGTCTCTCTCCATTACTTTTAGTCCTCCACTTTTGTTAAGAAACTATCACTTCTCAATGTCCATCATTCCATTCATTTTCTTAATTGATTTATTTTCATAATTTTTAATTATTCTTTCAATAGCTCTGCCTCGCGGATGATTGAATTTAAAATTCTATCTCTTTATTTCTCCCTTTCGTACCTTACTTTCTGAATACACATTTTCCATCTCATTCACCCGACATTCTTTCCGCACACTTTCCCGCATCCATCTCTCTCTTATCCTTTCCGCCTGCCTCCGCCACTGCCCGTCCTTTCGCTTCCTTACGCCTATCTGTGGAACCTGTAACACATAAAACATAAGAGCGGACGGGCCGGCCGGCGCGGGCTGGTGTTACGTTTCCATTATGAAATCTGACAAATGAGCGTGTTGCGTGCGAAGTAAATTAAGACGTACCCGGAGGAGCGGCCGCTCTAATAATGATAGAGTGCGCCCGGGTCGGCCGCAGGGAACAAGGTGATAAAACTGAAATAAGAAAGGAAGAAAAGAGAAGAAAAAAAAGAACAGAAGCATCGGGGCAATTCCTAATTACTTTACAGGCTTTTAAAAAGAGCGAGATGGAGGCCGTCTGTAATAGCATTACACGAGCGAAATAAAAAGACGAGGAGGATGGATTTCTCGAGGTTTTCTTATTAACAAATTACTTCCCGGCCGAGAGACGGGCGCCGCGCGACGGCCCGCTTCTTCCCGTCCCCACTCACCCCTTCTCCTCCCACTCCCACACTCGGGCCTTCCCCTTCTACTCCTCCTCGTCTCCCACTCTGGGTCGGTGGACGGCGGCGCGTCTTTCTGCCCGCATCTCCGCCGTCGCCGCCGCCACCGCCGAGACAAATGAGATAAGAATGAGCAACATCAAAACAGAAATTAATAAGGCCGCGGCGGCAAAGCAAACAACAGGGCCGGGGGTACGAACCGAGACATGACGAGAAGATTAGGTGGGAGCGCGGCCTTTGCGGGGCGACCCCGACGCAGATGGGACGACGGACGGGGCGACGGACGGGGCGACGCGTCGGGGTGAAGGCGCCGCGCCGCCCGCTGCTGCGACGACGGCCGGCGCCGCGGGCGCCTCGCGGGGAGAAATGTGGCCTCCGGTGAGAAGGATTAGGGCAGGGCTCCTCAAATGCAGGGATTCGGACCAGAACATAGAGCGATTTTCCTAAGGATGAGCCAAAGTGACAGCTACTGCTGGCAACATAACTGAATTTCTGTGGTAGTCGTGCCCTTGAGCTCATTAGAATCCCTTCCCGCATTCGTTCGTTTGTAGTTGGCTAACTTGTAAATGGCTTCCGGTGGGTCCAGAATATAGATCGATTTTCCTAAGGATGAACCAAAGTGACAGCTAGTGCTGGCAACATAACTGAATTTCTGTGGTAGTCGTGCCCTTAAGCCCATTAGAATCCCTTCCCGCATTCGTTCGTTTGCAGTTGGCTAACTTGTAAATGGCTTCCATGCTTCCTTTTGTGATGTCCTCGTGCGACAAAACATATAGTGCGCCATGAGAAATAATTGAAATTAGAAAGTGCAGTGTTATGTGCTCTTCTGTAAAAATTATTTTTTTCTATTAACATTACATTGAATTTACTTTTTGTGTCATAAATATTATGTTTATTTTAAAACCGAGACTTGAATGCGAGATGCGTACCGAAGCACGTGATTCCGGCCTTTGTGCTGTGGCGTGGCGAGCTCTGATTGAGAGCTTTCTATTTACATTCGTGGCAGTTTTCTTTTACTGATTGTGAGAGCATGTTAAGAGATTTTGCACATACGTAATTAAATTTAAATATTTCCCGAACTCGCGTACGTGCATATATTTAAGCTAAGCTCTTAAGACTTCTGCATAGGAATGTTTTTACAGGAGCCATTAGCGCTTTATAAAGGGGCGTGACTGAACATCTGTCGCGGCGGAGAGATACTTCTCTCAAATACATGTGATGTTAACTTGTTTTCGCGAACTGTCACTTTGGCTCATCCTTAGGAAAATCTATACCTGCGCGCCACTCGCCTTCACTAGATAGAACGCCCAATGGATTACGCACTTCGACAAGCAGTGTACTCGAGGATTCGACAAGCATCGGGCCACACCGATTGTCGGCAGATAAGCACTCAGCTAGAGCTCGCTAATGGGACCGCACGCTCTAGGGCAGGGTTGCTCTAATACAACAATTTGTGACCACACTTCACTAGGCTAGAGCCAAAGGACAACTCAAATACCAGACTTTGAGTCAAACAACGAGCCATTCGCCTTTTACTAGACTAAAGCCAACGGGTCTTAGCGTCTCATCATCCATCCGTTGACTCAGAGCAACATCGACTGCAGAATCTCTGAGCGGGAGGTCCTAGGGTTCGAGTCCCGGGGTTTTTGGGGTTTCTTGATCAACACCAGGCGAATGCCTGAGAAGTACCCTAAAAAGAGGCCAAGGACCGTACGCAATATTTCCTTCCGCTTTCTTGACCTATCCTCACACCTTAGTTACACAGAGTTTCAATTATATGCACACATGTCAGGAGATCAGTCGGGAGCTTTAACTTTATTCCGGTTGGTGGGGCGGTACTCCGTTGGTGGGAAATTCCTGGTTGGAGAAAACCTCACAAGCCGACGTGCAGGTCGGCGCAGAGTCTTGCTATCCAGCGAAAGAAGATAACCCCTACCTACTGCAATAAAACACGCCCTACACTTCCGAGACTAATGGCAGAAGTTGACGCGCCCGGAAACAAGCAGCGGACCACACCAGTTGCCCGCAGATTAACACTGAACCAGGGCTCGCGAACTGGATTGCCCACTTAAGCAGACTTGCTTTAGAGCTAGGTGGCTCAAATACAAGAATTTTGGTCAGATTGCATGCGACTCGCTTTTCACTAGACTAGAGCCAACGTGCCCGAGCGCCTCACTATCCATCTACCGGGCAGTCTCGGCGAGCAAGACGAGTTGCCAGCACTACGACGAGACGGAAAATCGATGGGAGAATGCGACGACAGGACGGAAGTGTCATTCAGTACTCTAACGGCAATCAGACTAGCAAGGGTCATGGCACGAGAAAGTCTGTGTCATTCGCTTAAAAGAATACCCATGAAGATAAATAAATTTTCTTGGACCGGATTTGGACACTAAATATGAATAAACAAACATTTAAGGAAACTAGTAGTAATTATGAAGCAATTGCGCCCAGGGCGGGGCGGAGACGAGCTACGCTCGTAGAGCAACCCATGTGTTGGGACGCCGCTGTGGAACATTTCTTCCACGGGTGACTGCGGTCGCCAGGGCTCTACGCTGTGCGCGTAAGCTCGCTGAGGAGTGGGCGAGGGCCACAAGTCAGGCAGATTTGCATCTTGTAAGGATCGCTCCTGCGATCGGGGTATAGGGTCTCTCAGAGCTGCACATAAGGGATCAAACTACTTGTAAATACTTATTAATAAATATGTAAATATCTGAAGCTCGTGTCTGTGATTGCTGTTGTTTACCACGACGTCACAATATCCAATACTGAGCCGTTTGTATGATACATCAGCGTCGACATTGGAATTGACTATCTCGGTCGGATATCTACTGTGGATTGTCCTCTGCTTCCATAGCTACATTTCTCGTTCGAAGGATGGTCGTTCGTGTTTCCTCATGCTGATGGTGTTTTGTATGAATATTTCTGATTTTTATGATGCCATGACCTTCCATCTTTCTTGGGAGTGTGACCCTTTGCATTGGGCTTTTGAGATGGTGGAGTTGGAAACGAGTTATTTGGACTCTGATAAGCCTTTCCAAGGATTCAATATCGGTTTTTGACTATTTGACGGTCCCCAAAAAAAGAGTGAAATTATTGATAGTTCAAGTGAAATTACATAGTTAAATTATTGAAAGTTACAAGACAAAAATGAATGATGCATGCACTATAAGGAAAATCGAAACCTCCAAAAGTCATTGCTTCATGCCGCTTAGCTCTTATTCTTCCGTCGGAAGGTGACGGTTTCCTTCCCCCACTACTGGCGAGATCCGCCGCCGACCTACCGTCGACTAGTGGGTTTTTTCCTAACCAGGTATCTCCCATCAGCGGGGCACCACCCCAGCCTGGACAAAGTCCCCGACTGGTCTCCCGGCATGTGTGGTAGTGTATTGCCTGTTAGTGTGTGTATGTGTGTGTAAGGGGTGAGGATATGACAAGGAAGAGGAAGGAAAGATCGCGTGCCGTCCGTGGCCCGTTTATTAGGATACTGCTCCGGCATTTGCCTAATGTTGATCGGAGAAACTACGGGTAACTACCGATCAGAGCAGACGGCCGCTAGAATTCTCCTCCAGACAGCGTCTGAATTCGATCTAGCTGAAAAGCTAGTGTCGAAAATCCTGCCGCCGTTGGGATTCGAACCTAGAATCTCTCGGGCAGAGGCACTACAGTGACGTCAGTTGATGTACTGAGCCACCGCTCCAGGTTTCGAACTTAAAAAATCGCTCTCTTCGCTTCATTAACTTCAACACACGCTTGCTCGCGCTACGAATCGTCGACAGCTTTTAGTAGATCGATTGCAACTCGCATAACAACATTATCAAGACCAACTTACATGTATTTGGATTTTAAAGTTATATAATGATCTAACGGTAGCAGAGAAGCGTTCATTCCATTTATTTCATACTATATTATTAAAATATAATTTTTGAATTATAAAATGTTTTATAACAGTGAGTGATATCACATCTAGGGCGCTCTACTTTTCATAGAAATAAAAAATCACGAAATTTGGATGGTTGTTAAGCTCAATTTTCATTCTAAATAGAAACCCTTAGCCATCTAAATCTATAGATATTATTACTTTCTTATTCTTTATACAACATTGATATATTGAGCAGTAAAATTATTTTTAAATTCTTGGTAATCCAATGTGATGCAAATGATATCAAAAACAATACCAAACATGGGGTAATTTCCATCAGATTGTGAGACAAAAACTCTGTTCTTCTCAGTAACAACCACAGTTATGAGATGAGAGGGCAAAATGAGAATTGCGCTTCGCCAAAATACTCTTGAGTGAAGGGTTATTAAGGCGGTTCCTCTTGCAATCAATCAGAAGGATCAGAAGTGAACCTGCCTTTAAGCTTTCACTCGGCAGAATTTGTGAAGATATCAATGAAAAGTTATAAGACACATTAATTTCCTTTATATTAAGGGGAGATGAGATGGAAATTTTGAAAAACTATTTGTTTCTTCAAATAAATCAGAAAATCAACACACCTTAGATTTGTTAGTATTAAAACTTTGAGAAATAATTTGAACACGCTTTTGTATAAAGTGTGCGAACGTATACATAATGAGATTTCAACTAAAGCAATTAGTTCAACGACAAAAGAAATATTCCAACCATATTAAAAAAGACAAAACTTTTTCTCATTTTAATTTTTTTTATTACTTAAAAGTAATTAATTTCTGTTCAACTTTTAACTTTTGAATATGTTCTAATATCAATTTTTCAAACACATGCACGTGTATTTTTTATTTTCTATTTATTGTGTTTGATTGGGGCAACTGCCAGAAAATTTCCAATGTAAGGTATTTAAAATTTGTGCAACAATTTCATATTAAACAGAATCATTTCGGAATTCGTTTTGAGATGAGCGAAATGAAGCAAGTGGAAACAGACGGTTAAGAGATTGTAGAAACGCCCTTCTCCAGATTTAACTACTCACTTCAAGTAATATAATCCACCGATCAGGATAAAAACCACACGGAATCGTCAAACACTCCTCAGCACGATATGGTGCACAAACATTCACTGCACCTTCACTCCTCGCCGTCAAGAGATGATCACACGTGCTGCACTTGGACCGAGCCCAAAGATCCCGGAAGTACACAGCACGATTCGGCTCAAACTCCCCACCCCAGGCCTGCATGCGGCGAGATGAAACGCAAACGCTGCAGCAAAACAGTACCCACTGATTCGAACTTCGACTCCGAGAACAGGATGGAAGGACGTTGCTCCACCGAATGAAGTTTACTGCCGCTACACTCTACAACTGCAGACATCTGGTCTCCATAGACATCACTCCCCCACAGATATCTCGCCCCATAGATATCTCGTCCCCATAAAAAGCTGGCCCCGTAAATAGATCGCCTACATAGATATGTCGCCCATATATACCTCGCCGATATAGATATCTCGCTGATATATATATATATATATATATATATATATATATATATATATATATATGTCACCGACATATATATCTCGCCGACATAGATATCTCGCCGACATAGATATCTCGCCGACATAGATATCTCACGACATAGATATCTCACCGACATAGATATCTTGCCGACATAGGTATCTCGCCTCCACAGATATCTCCTCCCCACGAAGATATTTCGCCAAGAAGAAATTAAAGGAGGCCTCATGACTAGAGACATAAGTTTTTTTCTATTAACGATATAAACTACAAAGAGTATTAAAGCAATTTGGTGTTTTCATTATCACAATTACTGGGATTCGGAATTTGATGATTGTTTCAAGAATTTTCGCTACCAGGAGTTTTGAAAGGAAAATTGGCGAATTTCAGATTTAGAGCGTTTACACTTGAGTACCCTCCCATTCCGAATGGATTATGAAAGTGGTTTATTTTATTCCGTAAAGGTTGTCGAACAGTTCAGACTCTCAAAATATCCATGTAATTAAACTGACTACATGATATTCAGTGCATTTTAATCTGTCTTAATTCTGTCTCTTGTCTTTCTCTTCGTCCCTTGCTCGTCGTCCTCTGCCCTCGGCTCATCGCCTTCGGCTCATCGCCCTCGGTCCATCGCCCTCGGCCCATCGCCCTCGGCCCATTGCCCTCGAACCATCGCCCTCGAACCATCGCCCTCGGCCCATCGCCCTCGGCCCATCGCCCTCGGTCCATCGCCCTCGAACCATCGCCCTCGAACCATCGCCCTCGGCCCATCGCCCTCGGCCCATCGCCCTCGGCCCATCGCCCTCGAACCATCGCCCTCGGCCCATGGCCCTCGGCCTATTGCCCTCGGTCCATCGCCCTCGAACCATCGCCCTCGGCCCATCGCCCTCGGCCCATCGCCCTCGGTCCATCGCCCTCGAACCATCGCCCTCGAACCATCGCCCTCGAACCATCGCCCTCGGTCCATCGCCCTCGGTCCATCGCCCTCGGCCCATCGCCCTCGGCCCATCGCCCTCGGCCCATCACCCTCGGCCCATCGCCCTCGGTCCATCGCCCTCGAACCATTATCTTCGACCCAGTGTCATAGGCTTATCGTCCTCGACCCGTCGCCCTAGGCCGATCACCCTCAGTCCATCGCCCTACGTGCGTTCGCCCGCTGCCCTGGGGCGCCTGCGCCCGGGGCGCCGCGCCGCCTCTCCGCGAAGCGCCCGCAGAGGGCGCGACCAGCGCAGAGCAAACAAAAACCGGTCTGCCGTAATTAATTGACGGAATGACGAGGAAGAAATTGGTTTCCCTCTAAGACTCGCCCGTTCTTTGGAAGCAGGCGCAAGCGGCGCCAAAGAAAACGAAAAGAAAGTACCTAATTAACAAGTCATAATTTGTTTAATAAACTTAACAACGCGTTTAAAGTGTAATCGGCGTGTTTTTGTGTCGCCGGTTAATTACACAAGCTTTAATTATAGGACGAGACGCTCTACGATGCTCTTTTGTTCGCTTGCGACGCGCCGGCGCGGAGGCGGCGGTGGTGGTGGTGGCGGTGGCGGTGGCGGTGGCGGTGGCGGTGGCGGTGGCGTTAGAGCGTCGGCCCGCGGTATCTGATGGTTCACTCCTTAATTAATTATTCTCTCGCAGGGAGGTTACTTTTGATAGCTTAGTCTCGCCGGCAACAGATCGCGGGATTTGACTGTGGCGGTGGAGCAGAGAAAAGTGCGTATTTACGCATGTGCGTATTTACGCATTTTGCGCTTGGTTGTTTCCACTTTTTGTGCATACAATCTCTTTCCTTTATCGGAACGAATTATTAGCAAGGCAATATGGCGTGTTCCATACATCTTTCCGTAAAAAGGAATCAGACAAACTTTAGGAACTTACTTCCAAATTTTGTACACAGACTGCGGTGAAGATCATGAAGGCCCAGGATAGGGCATGGACACACCGATACAGGATATCTACGCAAATGCTTGTTTTATGTAAGCATACTACAGTACTCAATTTTTGTTCATGTCACGCTCATTTAAACAATATAAACTATTTTTCAATATCTTTGGGTGTTTTCGAAAAATACTAGCATTATACGATATATGGCTACTTTATGATTTGTTCACCTATCTTTCGACTGTTTATCGCTCAAGCATTTCTATTAAACATACTAAACGCACCATTTATGGAAGAGTAATCGACCAATGGAAGAGTAATTGACCTACATGTACAGCTAGAATGACATACTCTAAGACAAGAACTGAATTAAAACTCGATCGCAAAAGGCACTTTGCAAGACTCGGCAATGTTGTGCTATTCCAACTGCGAAAGCACGTAAGTGACGTCACTTTTGCAAGCTGCTCAAGCACGGAAGATAGGCGCAGATAGTTAACATCGTTCTAGCTTTTGAAGCGGGAAAGTGTACAGTGAAAAATTTCCTCCTTTAATTATGCATGATATGTTTTGAGACGTGGAAAGGCAATTCTTGGCATTAAAATTGCTTTTCTTTTTTAAGAAACAGATGAAATTAACGTAAAAAAATTGAAAAAAGGTCCACTTCTGTAAAATAGTGGGGCTACAACATAACATACTTCATACTACACATATTATTTCTAACATTGGCAATTTCTAACTTAAGTAGAAAATTTTGGCAGACTTTAACGAAACTCATATCACCAGTTTTTAAGCGTCCTTGAAAAAAATAGCCATTTTTGAGAAACTGTTTTTTTTATAAATGACAAAAACTTCAAGAAGAAATTTCGAAAAAAAAAAAAATTGTGTCTGGCCTTCTTCGTATCGCATGTTGGAAAGCAAAATTTTAGAATTTGACAGTGCTTGAAAATCTCGCCTTTAATTATGTAACAAGAAACAATCCAACTGCACCATACAATAATACTCGCAGGATTAAAATAATATTTTATCCATTACAATTATGTGAACGAGAAAGTCAGAGGGAAAGTTTAAATGAAATACGTGAATGTAATAATGCTCATATATTCACATGCATATAATATTAAATGTATTTATTATTATTATTATTATTATTATTATTATTATTATTGAATGTTTTAAAATGTTAAAATGCAAAGTCATGGAATAGTGTTATGTAATCAAAAATGTAAATTTCAATATAATATAAAATTGTAAAAGGTTTTGATCGCTTATGACAATGTAGTTGCCCAGCGATTTAAAATAAATTAAATTAAAAAATAATGCTCAAAAAGAAAACGTTATTGCTGAGAACACGTAGAGATGATCAAACAAATTAACTCATTAAAATATAGAATATACACAACAATTATTGCATTATCAGAATAAATGTATTAATGTTTTATAATTAACGTTTTTAATTCACCTCTTTTGCACTTACGGTATTAGGTATTCGCCACATATGTCCATAGCTTACGAACAGAGGAAATCTGACGAATCTTTCACGTCATAGAGTGAAATACAAAACCCAGCATACACACACCATTTAATAACATTGGTCTTCTTGTTTGCTTGGCTCACTGGAGAAAAATGTTTGAAAAAAGGTGGAACATTCTAAGGGAAACATTCTCCTGTACTGTCTACATACGTTTGCGTCAAGCAAGTACGTTTGAAAAGAAAAATTTTTGAAGAATGTTATTTGGATAAATTAATTCTTTTCTTTTATGCCAACAAGAGTTTCATTGTTTTGAAATAGTTTCTTTGTATACCACTTCTCAAACGAAAAAAAGTAACGGTTTGTTCCAACTTACTATAATTATCGAATTATCTAGGGTTCATTTTCTTTCTTATTGTAGAAAGAAGAGAATAATTCGAGAAAGTTTTATTTCAGAATAAGATAACGGAAAAGGAAACGGAAAGAACAAAACATTAACTTTTTTAAAAATGGCTTCCACACAATTAAAACAGAACAAATAAAAGAAAGCAACTAATAAACATACTCAAATATACATACTAAGAGACAGATAAATAATATTTCACATTAAACCAGGGCTCGGATTCTGATGACGTAAAAAGTGTTTGAAAATGGCCCATAAAATTACTTAAAAATAAGGTCTAAAAACGGGAAAAATGACATATTTTTTAAAAAATACAAAAATATTAAAACATTAAAAAGGTTTTTCAATGAATTTTAAATTTTGAAGAAAGCTTATATTTATATAAAATTATATTTCATTTAAAGAGTTTACTTTAGGAGAAAATGCAATTCTTAGCTCCGATCTCCCAACCATTAGTTTTGAAAGGACGAAGAAAGTACGAAAGATCCGAGTAATTTTGAGAGTTCCACTGCAGTAGCAAATTTCGTCATGAACTGATCATACAACGAAAATTTTGTTTTAGTTTTTCATTGTAAATTCATGAAACTTTCACTAAAAACACATAAGGAACAGAATGCGTAAAAATGATAGAAATGACGCAAAGGTCCTAAAAATGTCCTAAAAATGGAAATATGGCAAAAATGTCAAAAAATGATCCAATAATTTGCTATCACCCATATGATGTGATAAATATTCATCTTATCACAAGTTATCTACGTCTAGAATGCACCAATGAAAATATGGCACGTCATCAGAAACCGAGCCTTGCATATAACAAATCCATAAAAAGAAATATTGTAATATTTATTTTCATAATATTGTTTCAAAAAATGTCATTATTTACGGCTGACAGCTATCATTTCTATAAATAATTTTTCTTGAATTAAAAATGGCAAATGTCTCTCCGAATAGTGCAGAAGTATATTTCAACTAGGTTAACAATTTCCTAATATTATTTTTTGCATTCTAATTGTAGTGAAGTCTTCTTAAAAATAAAAACTTACTGACTTGCAACTCGCACTTTTGCTAACAGTTATGATAGAACTGAGCGAAGTGGCTCAGGAGTAGCGCGTTCATTTCGCATTCCAGAGGCCCAGGTTTAATTCCCGCGCCAGCCATCCTGACCGGGGTTTTCGTGGATCTAAAAACAATTTAACAATTTCGATTTAACTGAAAATTAAATTATATGTTTCAATCAGCCTATTCTCAAATTACGTGTACCAACCAGCTCATGCCTCTCTACGCCCGCTCAGTGCAGTGCCTCTGACCTGGAAGTTCTAGGATTTCAGTCCCGACGGTGCCAGGATTTTCGACTCTTGCTATGTAGCTAAGCCGAGTTCAGTCCCTGCCTGGACCAGAATTCTAGTAGCCGGCTGCTTTAATAGGTGGTTTCCGTGATCTATCCAATCAATCCCACACAAATGCTGGAGCAGAACCCTATCAAACGGGATACGGCCCGCGCGCGATCTTTCCTTCCTCTTCTTTGTCCAAACCTCACCCCTCACTACACAATATTCGAGGTTGTCCTGGCTGGTTCCCCGTTGGTGGAACATAGTGAGAGTCCGCAAGCTGACGTATAGGTGGGCGAATATAACTATCCGGCAGGGAAAGAAAACTGTTACCTCCCGTGATAAGGACATTACTACACGTACGGGACTGCAGACCATAGCCGTCGCCACGCCTGGAAACAGGAAATAAATAATACAATCAATATGCGCGTACTGTCTTAATTCCCATACCCGGAGCGTCACTGCTTTCGACATTGCTACGGTAATACGACAGAAAAGCTCCGTAGAAGTGGCCGCTGGCCAGTAGATGTTTGCTATTCACGTGTTGCTTTAAATATTTTTTTGTATCTTTGTATATAAAGATCTGGTTTACTGCAATTAGTATTTTATACTATGTTATTGCAGTATTCGTGAAGATGGTTTTGTTAATTTATTACTGCAGTGTTATACGGGAGTTTTTAATTGCTGTCCTCGATCAGTGTGCATGCTACTTCTTGGGAAATCATTTTGTGTGGTTTTGCTGGTTGGTTGGTCAGTGATTCCGGGCACATCAATAGCTTTCATTAGTGCATGTTTGTGTAAGTGTGTGTGTGTGTGTGTAAGGGGAGAGGACACGACAAGGAAGAGGAAGGAAAGATCTACTACGGCATTCGCCTGGTGTTGATCGGAGAAACCACGGAAAACTGCCAATCAGAGCAGCCGGCCGCTAGAATTCTCCTCCAGACAGCGACTGAATTCGACCTAGCTGAAAAGCTAGTGTCGAAAATCCTGCCGCCGTCAGGACTCGAACCCAGGACCTCTACCTCAGAGGGGCTACAGTGACATCAGTTGATGCACTGAGCTACCGCTCCCTGTGTGGTTCTGTTAAGCAGCATTTTTACTCCCGCAGACCTTTTGTTCTGTATCAGCTCTGTGTTATCTTGTCAGTAGCTGGGAAGAGGAAATGCTTAATCCGTCGTCAAATCAAGCACAGGAGTTATATGGAATTCGTAGCTGCTCGTCCCTGTCCTGACAACATCCGGATTCAACAAATAAAATTAAATGTCACTAATATTATTGAATTGAACATAAAGTTAAAGGTATTTTAAAACATTTCATTAAACAATCGTTGACTCACATTAGATTTCTCCAACAAAAACGAAACCATAAGAAATGTTTATCGATTTATTCTTTACAAGAATATGTGTAGGAAATGAGTTAGAAACTCTACGCAAGTAATGAACCATTGACCAAGTATTAAAAGTTGACTGAGATACCTTAAACCGAATAAACACAAGATTAACACAACTTAAACACAAGATACCTTAAACACAATACATAATTTTTAATGAAATAATGAATTGACGAAATTTAAATCGTAAACTAACTATAATTATCGTTTATTTGCGGAACATATTTTAAGTAAGAAGCAGGAGGTGAGAACTGAAGTACTAATGGAGGTGGCGCTGAGCTCCCGTAGCGATATCACGCAAGGGCTATCGTGTAGAGTGAAATTCAGACCCGCGGTGGGCGACTGCTCGCTTTCAACTGCCCACGCCAGTTATCTGGCGCGCCGGGCGGCAGTGTATTTTTTTCAGAAGCGAGATTCGCTGCGCAGTAATTTTGCGCGTTGCGGGCGGCAATTTCTGTTTTATGCCGCCGGAAAATTCCCTTCATAGCACAGAGCTACTTGCGTTCGCAGTACGAAAAATACCCCTAATGGCGGCCGTATATTTTTTTCATCCAAAACACGAAAATCCTCTACTACAGTCTGAGTCAATAATTTGTGACTTATTTCATGACTCTCAAATTATCGCTGCAGAGACTTTGCCCGGAAAATTAAATTACGGGTGGTCTATTCTTAATTAATGTACCGCGTTACTTTCTACTAACTTATCACTCGTTATAAATCAATGGGTTTACCATTGAGTAGCATATGATCTCCTATTTCAAATTAACTCTTCAGTATTTGCATATTTATAGCTGTGTTGCGGTTTGCTCGATGATGGAATATGAATGGTCTACATATGGTAATTAATACGATGGCGTGAATATTCATAAATCAGAATGAAATATGTAGCTGATTCACATCTCGTCGTATATAATATTAAAGCTGGAATTAATTGCTTCTTCATATTTGTTAAAATAACCTTTTCTATATTCCCGTTCCGAAATACGTTCCCTCACAGGCGTGATAAGAATCTAGCGCGTTCATTCATAAGGCTACTGGGTAAGTGATTTATAATGCCTGTATCGGCCGAAAGAGCAACGAAATGGAAAACGCCGCTTTGCCACAAGAAGTCACCCAGTGGAAGCCATTTTGTCAAACCCGCGCTCAAGGGTGTGAGGTCGTATATTAATATACGACTGGCGGTAAGAAATTAACCGCGCGAATGTTCGTTTGAAAGAGAAAAATAACGAAAAAATATTGTGCTCTCTTTAATGGCCTGCCGGAAAGAAAAATAGTGCACCAGTGATTAACTGTCTCACGAATTCCATTTTCGTAATCCAATTTCTGTTATTTATATCTGGGTGTGGTCAGCAGCGAAATTGCTGTCGAACTAGCGAAGATGCAGGTGCTAAGACTGGTAGTTCAAAGGATGCAGAGGGCGAAACTGAATCAAATTGAGGTGCTTGAAGCTACAATTCAGGAAAGCAAATTGCTATGGTCATTGCGATGCATAGTTATGAATAAGAACAAATGGGTTTATTCTTAAATATTTGACTGTGAAAAATATCTGTAAATAACAAGACTGTAATGTGGAAGTAGTAATCGAGGGAATTAATGGTACAGAAATTCTATTGCATATGCAACGCTAACAGAGGGCAACTTCCTGCGGGTATAAAACACATTGCAATTACTGCGTTTCCGGTAACAGAAACATTACTACCTTTCCCAACATCTTTAATCCACTAACAATAGCAATTCATTGTTTGTCATGCCTTCGCCGATAATTCCAATAATTATCGAAAATTCATGGCATAATTCACCCAGTCCCTACAACCCCTGCGAAGTCCCGATTCGCCCTCCTATATTGATATTACCACACAGGGGATCGTATAGCTGCCGGGGACAATCTTATTAATACGATATCGACAGATGATTCATTACAAACATGGCGCCGTCTGACGTCACCGTTTAGTTGGGGCGTTCGCCGCAGCCCACAGTGGCGCTGCGGGGAGGCCTTAGGCGCGTCATCAATAATAACTTACGAGCCCTGTAATAATACCGTGACATAAATTGAATGTTGCCGAGTAGCTGAGACGTGTCAATTAAATATAGAGACCCTGGAAACCCCGCTGATAAAGGCCTTGTTCTTTCTTCAGGCTTCTCTAATGTACTGAGAGTTTCGAAAACTACACTTCATTAATCTACCTTAAGAATGCAGAATTGAAGCGTTTGAAATAATTCTAGTTTATCAAAAACCTTTCTCGTTGATTAAAATGGAGCAGTGTACGTTTCTCTTCAGTGGTTATTTCCTGATTCTGTTCAATAGCTGAAAGACATCGAGTTAAAAAGGTGACAATAAAATCTAACAATTTGCACGCCATTAATACACTGATGGGCAATGATGAAAATGAAGTTGAGAACTTATTTTAAATTTTATTACAATTTTACAATTCAGGCTAGAACATAATTACTAATACTGTTTTTGCATGTATCTTCAAAATCTCAGACTACATGTTAAGTTTCCTTTTCTCCCTGGTTTTCCCGTTTCTACTATTATTTCCTTTTCTATATCCTTTTAGACACTTCATTTTATGATTCGAAAATGTTACATAAAAATCATAATCAGTAGATAAATAGAGAAAGCGTAGTTACCTTGCCCCTAAATGACATAATCGTTGTCAACAAATGAAGAGTCATTTAATTCAGAGGAGTTTTTTAACACTTGCATTAAATTCTAGGAGTATTTAATGGTTGGTGGTCATTAAAATTAAAAAAATACTAATTTGCCAATGTTTCCGAACTTCAGTGTACCCTTTTTAGGGATATGGGACACACATTTACTCTGCTAAAACGTTGACAAGTTTCAAGTTGGACATAATATATAAAATGTTATACTTATACATGAAAAAGATGCAACATAATTAAAATGAAATAAGTTATGTACCAACATATGGTATTTAGGACAACTGCAACAACACCCCCACCTCTCGCTGGCTCCAAGTTGACTTAAACATATGGCTCAAGAACTTACCTCGGGGAGGGTAAAAATCGAGAATTAAGAGCTTAGCTCGCTGTGTTCTCATGTTATGTCTGATCAATGAGTCAGGACGTAGATAATGTGTGTTGCGAGATGTATGAACACCTAATGACTTTTTAAATATATTTTCTACACATTCGACATTTTTCTTCTTAAATTTATTTTATGCAGATCTCAGAAGTAATTTTCTACGCATAAAAGTTAATTCTTTGTTTAACTCTAAAAACTAAAATATTAATTTTTCCAACTCTCATTTACATCATCATCATCATCATCATCATTATTATTAATGATAATAATAAATTTTATTTGTTATGTATCTCTAGCATACATTATGCATGAGAAAGTGCTCTACTTCTCAGTTCAACTCCCAACGTAATCATATTAAAAACTATTCGGTCTCAAAATTCACCAGGGCTGAGAGTTATGATTACGCAAAAAGTACTGAAATCTTCAAAAACTTGTACATGACCTTATTTCAAAATCTATCTTTAAGGAACAGATTTTATTAAGGGAAAAATCTCAATATTCGTAATCGTTGTTGTAGAAAGACGCAGAAAAAATTTTGAAATTTTGCGATTTTCTAAAAATCAGTTTTCAACGAACGTGAGACCTGCACAATTCTCACGAACATCCTTTACACTATCCAACAACAAAATTTAATAAAAAATGATGAACCTTTTTTTAAAAATTTGTAAACGTACCAGGAGCTTAACGTAAAGTACCCCAAAATTAAAATATCGGCTTCATCTTCAAGAGCCCGCGGCATCACCCAGATCGATTGGGGAATATCAATTTTGGAGAAAATCGGCTGAACTGTTTAGCCGCTTGCGTTGTTCACAGACAGTCGGACAGTGGGACAGACGGACAGACGGACAGACGGACAGACGGACAGACGGACAGACGGACAGACGGACAGACGGACAGACGGACAGACGGACAGACGGACAGACGGACCGACGGACAGACGGACCGACGGACCGACGGACCGACGGACAGACGGACCGACGGACCGACGGACCGACGGACAGACGGACAGACGGACAGACGGACAGACGGACAGACGGACAGACGGACCGACGGACCGACGGACCGACGGACCGACGGACCGACGGACCGACGGACCGACGGACCGACGGACACGACGGACAGACGGACAGACACAGACGGACAGACGGACAGACGGACAGACGGACAGACGGACAGACGGACAGACGGACAGACGGACAGACGGACAGACGGACAGACGGACAGACGGACAGACGGACAGACGGAGATGGGCGACGGACAGACGGACAGACGGACAGACGGACAGACGGACAGACGGACAGACGGACAGACGGACAGACGGACAGACGGACAGACGGACAGACGGACAGACGGACAGACGGACAGACGGACAGACGGACAGACGGACAGACGGACAGAGACGGACAGACGGACAGACGGACAGACGGACAGACGGACAGACGGACAGACGGACAGACGGACAGACGGGACAGACACAGATTGACAGACGGACAGACGGACACACAGACAGTCGGACAGACGGACAGACGGACAGACGGACAGACGGACAGACGGACAGACGGACAGACGGACAGACGGACAGACGGACAGACGGACAGACGGACAGACGGACAGACGGACAGACGGACAAGCGGCGGAGGTGGCGGTGGTGGGGGCGGGGGCGAGGGCGGGGGCGGGGGCGGGGGCGACGGCGGACCCCCTAACGCGCTTAGCTGCTCAATCAGTCCTTTCCCTTACCTGGGTTCGTTTGGTCCACAATTTATATATAGAGTTGGAAAGTATGTTCCCCGAGAAAAGATCAAGAGCTTATTTGGGTCCTGAATTTACATACGGCCCCTAGCTCAGTACTGTGAGTGAGTTGGTACCTGGGCGGCGCGCCTTCGACCCCTCTGTAACGCAACGATGCAGGCCAGCGCAGGCGTGAACAAACACGTGACACTCCTCCACTATTCGCATGCACACTGCCTATTCTGCTAGTAATTACAGGAGTGGAACAGAATGCCGGTCCAGGAGTGGACATTGCTGTAAACATCTATATATTTTAAAAAAATAAGGTATTCTGCCATGGCTTCGTTTAGAGCTTCTACTGAACCGATTGTAGTATTTTTTCCTTTAAATGAAAGAATGTGATCCCTAGATGTGTTATCAGATATTGTTTGTGATGATTCACCAACATTTACGGTGTAAATTAATTAATTAAATCATTCATTAATACTACGCTTATCAGTAGTCAATTGATTTCTTCCAAAGGGTGGCTGTTTCAAAATCGATTTTATGAAACGCTAGATGTGAGTCCACGCTGCTTCATGGTGGTGCTTCTTGATGTTTTGTTTTGATTGTTGAGATTTGTTTACAATTCGTCACGGTTTTGTTTCAGTGTAATAATTGCATTGTGGATTTGACAGTTTGCATGTATTTGCTTTTGTGATGTATTTTATAGAGAACATTCGGACAGAGGGTTTTGCTCGGTTGTACTGCAGTAGTGAAGTTGTTCACAGGTTATGTCGAATTCCGAATCGTTGTCCACGCGCCCCCAAAGAAGCAAACGTACATTAACTGGACGCAGAGAATGAGAAAGTCAGCGCCGAAAATGTCAGTTTTGTTCTGCTTTGTACTTCCCATGCCAGAGAAATTCTGCAAACGTGTTTACTCTGTGTTGCTTAAATGGGAAAGTAAGTATACCTTCGAGCAATATACCAGAAGTAATCAAATGACACATCAAAAAACTTTAGAAATATCCGTCAGTATAATAGTGCTCTTTCTTTTGTGTCATTTCGTGTATTATTGGAATATGTGGGCCATTTTGCATTGCCACCTGGTCATGGACCATACGTGTTCAAAATTTTGGAAACTACACATCACAGAATATCTTCGTTATAACCCGAAGATCCAAACAATGCAACATATTGTGAACATTAGTCTGGGCACAGTATTTTACATTCATCTAAGATCTCACCGTCAAATTTTGACGGGTTCTCACTAGTTGTGGTTAATTCTTGAAGTAAACGAGAAAGGTGCGACGAGTCTTTGGAGACGATAAGCGCAACAGCCTGAGTCTCACAAGTCAATCGGAGAGTTCACATTCAAGCTCCAAGCTGCGAAGCAAAAGCTAGATATCCGGGAAGGGCAATGAACTGAACAGCAAGTGCATTTTGATGCGCGACCTCTTGAACCCGAAACGTCACCATGGAAGACAATTCAACGCGCATGTGAAGGAGAAGTGAAAGTATTTGGAGACACCATGTCGTGCCACAGCGGAATCGTGCGTCAAGAATAGGGTGGTGTTAATTTTCAGGAGGAGCAGATGGAAAAAGTCTGATTAAAGTGACCGAGAATATTGAAGTAAATGGAGCAGTGGACGTTGTTCTACACGTCGGAACCAATTCGACCAAGAAGCAGCCAGTGTTTGCAACGGGCAATGCTTTAAACTCAGACTGGAAGAGAAAAAAATCAAAAACGCACAGATAATTTTCACCGGAATTGTTTGTCGCACGGGTGTCCACATAAGCAAAATTTGAAATTTAATCGTGTCATCTAATGAGCCGGTGGACAATTCGACAGATTAATCAGAAGGGGGCTTGAAAGCTAGAATGTTTACATGATAGCATACAGTCATATTAGCGTCTGCCCTGACAATACAGGAAAAATGCCGAACCGGTTGTCGAGAGAAGGTGGCACGGCGGCAACAGTAATGTTAACGACAGGTGCGGCGGCAGCGACTGCTAGGGTGAGAGGAGGAGACGGTGACAGCGTGAGGTGTGATGGCGTGGAGGTGGTGGAGACATCGGCGACGATAGGGAGGACACGGACACATGGCGATGTGGAACTGAAGGGTGTTCACACCATCAATGTTTAAGTGACGAAAGGTTTTGCAAGGCTGTTGGACGTGAACTGTCGCAATACAAAATAATAATAATAATAATAATAATAATAATAATAATAATAATAATAATAATAATAATAATAATAATAATAAGCCAGCCCCGGGACGCCGACGGTTGCGACAGCCGCCTTCTGCGCAGAGGAGGCTGCAGGTTCGAATCCTGCGTAGGCATGGTCGTATTTGTGATTATCCCTTCACCCCTCATCATCATCCTATTCACACTTCAAGGCGTAACAACCTTGTTGTACCAAGAGATACAGTTGAAAATCCGATCCTAAAAGTTACACACGTTAATCATGTAGCCTAGTCAGAAATGGTCGATACCCTAATAATAACAATAACAATAACAATAATAATAATAATAATAATAAAAGAAGTTAAATATTATAATTTAGTCGATGCATATGATTCTGACGTAAGAATAAGAATTGAGACATGACCATCAGAGGAGGTAGCTAGCTGTTAAGTTTTCCGTCCGAATTATAGGTCGTTTAGGAGAGATGGAAATAATAGAGACGGAGGAGTATTTATCCGTGCGAAAGATGCGATAGATATCAAAATAAATTGAGCTAGTAGTGATTTTGAAATGAAAGTGCTAGTGTTGATTTAGAAATTAGAGATACAGGGAAGGCAATAGAAATAATTGTTTGCTATAGGACAATGAATAATAAATAGAAGCTTTTTGGAAGCAATTTACAAGAAAATAGAAAATTCTGATGGACTTTCTATTGTTGTTTCTGGAGATATAAATATTCTATACGCAAATTGGAAAGGCACCGTGAGTGAAACAAAAGTTAACGGGGAGTCAACAAACTCGCTTGGGAAGAGGGATTAGCGCAGGTAGTAGACACACTGATGCGTCTTGTTTGGACCGAGGCTCCAGCCGCATCAGAATAGCCCTGAAGATGGCCGCAATGCGGCCGAAAAAGCTTTATGCTAAAATAAATATATACGACAAAACAACGCCTCAATTTTATTTACATCAATACAACTACAAAATTATTTTAACCAGGTTTGAAAAAAACCTACTTGCAGAAATAATAAATATCTATCTAGTCTTTGACAATGATCTAGTAAGAATAACCAGGGCCCTGCAACGGAACCTGTGATACGTATTTGATGTTGCGTTGCATTTTGTAAACTAATTGTCTTGTGTCATGAAGTTTGCAATGAGTTTTAAGTGCTTACAAAGAAACATCTCTTGTTGAGACTTACCTTATATTTATATTGATTAGTTGATTAGGGCGCGTTAACAGCAAAACTCATTAGTCCCTTCAGTATAATATATGTTTTATCGCGGCAGGAGGCGGTGATCATTCCCCACTGGAAGGTGAGACCCGGCACCGACCTACGTTAACTTACGTTGACTTTTCCCCAACTGTTTCTTAACCAACTACCATCTCCCACCACTGTGACACCGTCCCTGCCGTGACAAGCTCTCAGCTCTCGATGTGCGGTAGTGCAGTGCATGTGAATGTGTGTGTATGTAAGTAAGGAGCGAGGAAAGGACAAGGAAGGGAAAGGAAAAATCGCGTGCAGTCAGTGGCCCGTTTGGTAGGGCACTGCTCCGGCATTCGCCTATGGTTGCTCGGAGAAACCACGGAAAACTATCGATCAGACCGGCCAGCCGATGGTGCGATCCAGCCACTGGTCACTTCCAGTCAGCGGCTGAATTCGACCCAGTTATGTAGCTAGTGTCGAAAATTCTGCCACCATCAGGACCCTAAAACAAACCTCCTGGACAAACGGCCGGTTTATCTTAATTATATAATTACGTATAAAATAGCATCATTAAAGAATAATAGAATGTTAAAAAACGGCAAACATTCGAATTACGGAGATGCCTACGACATTAACATTCAATTCTTTTGGAAAATTATTTAAATTTTGATGATGATAGAAAAGAATAAAATTCAATATTGGCAAAATCGAGATGAGCCCAACCAATTCGAGATATTAGGGATGATTTCGGAACAATAAGGATAATTTCAAGATGATAGAGAGGGGTTGTGGGTGGCACACAAAGAATGAGTGTCAAAAAGATTACATGTAATGAGGAATTTGACGATAGCCATAAATGGGGGACATCATTAGGGAATTCATTTGCCAAAAAAGTAGATCTAATGAGGAATTTGGGAATAGCGAAAAATTTAAAACGACGAAAAAATCAAGTGAAAGTGTATACATGAAAAACGTTTTAATTACAGATTTCCTTGTACTGTGACGAAAAAATTATCGAAATCTAAGAAAAATATTCAGCATTACTTATCTTAGAGAAAACCTTCCTAATTCATTTTCTCAGTGACACCAAGAACAAACGAAAATACAAAAATACTCCACATTATAATAAAAATTATTCACACTATAAGTAACCTTATTTATCGCTTTAAAAATCTCCGGAAAGTTGCTAAAAATTCTACGTATGACTACTTTAATTTAAACCCCTCTAATTTTATTACAACGGCGGGAATAAAATTTTAGAAAACGAATGGTCAAGGACCATCTAGAAAACGCAGATGGGCACCAAGAGCGTCAACGCGCACAATTGGCGCTCTTTTCCTGAGGACCTGGCGCTGAGTCACGCGCGCCCAGCCGAGCATCGCGGCGAAGTGCGCAAGTGGTCCAAGAGATCGAATGCGGTAGCGCTGGCGAGTGCGGCGGCCGGGCAGGGCGGGAGCGCTTTGGGGATCCTAATGGGCGCCCCGTGCCGCCGAAACGGGCTCCCCCGCGGGGCGCCGCCGGCTGCCGCGCCAGCGATCGCTTTGCGCGATCACTACCCGCCCGCCCACCCGCCCGCCCGCCCGCTCGCCGCCCACTCGCCCGCCCGCTCGCCCGCCCGCTCGCCCGCCCGCTCGCTCGCTCGCCCGCCCGCCCGTTCGCCCGCCCGCTCTCTCGCCCGCCCGCTCGCTCGCTCGCCC